>CM043709.1:3254383-3454889 GCA_023969325.1 Oryzias curvinotus | reverse complement strand
CACAAAGAAATGAACAATTTAAATAAGTCGTCGTTCTCGACGAAGAGTCCGTTTTGTTTTTGACTGGACATATCTTGACCTGACAGTGCCACAGCTGAAAGACTTCACTCTTTAACTGCACGCAAATGCATGCACAGACACTAAGAATACATCCAGTATCTTCTCCACTGTATCTGAACACTTTGAAATGAAATGGGGAAGTAAAATGAAATCTAACCTGAAGCAGCTAAGAGTCCGAATCTGGTTGAAGGTCTATGTCTTCATCTGAGTCACAAGGGGTTTACGTTGCTCAGCATAATTTCGAATGCCCGCTGAGTGGAGAGTCTTTGCCATACTTTTTTTTGTTCCTTGGAACAAAATAACCCAGAGAAAAATCACAAAATTCTTGAGGGCAATGAAGTAGGCTATGTTCAGTGAGGTATTTATCCACCACAGCAAAAAAAGGGACTGAGTGTTTGCAAATGAAAGTCAAGTGTGGCATACAGAAGCTGTGTGCTGGGTTTGCTGGGAGATGAAATGCATATAGAACTCTGGAGACGGTTGCCGCCGATGACCAGAGGGGGAGACAGATCTCTATATTTAGAGCACAACTTCCAACACTGTCGGAGCTCTGTGTTAGAAGTTCTAACACATCAGAGTTACACAGTTCATCTGTCCCACTATTTTAGAAACTTCAAATTCTACATTATTACGTTTAAGAGCTTTTATTTAACTGTTTTTACTAAACCTTTTTATAGGATGAGGCTGTAGAGAAGGTTAAGTTTGCATTCTTCTGTGGATGAAAATAGTTGTTAAAGAAGAAACGTTTGCTAATTCTGGATTCTTCTTCTCTTTTGCATGTCAATCTTTACAGATGTGCCAATTTCCTCCTCCCCTCAAAGACCACAGCTACTGATACTACTACTTCTTTGTGAACAGCTTGTACTTCTTTCAGCCCTCCTCTCTGAACTTTTACTTTTAACTGTGAATCTTCAGCAGTAGCTTTCTTCTGACCAGATGCATCACAGTGTGGTACGGCAGCTCTACCGCTATGGACCGCAAACGCCGGCAGAGATTGGTGAAGAATGCGTCCAAGATCACCAGGACTCCTCTTCCCTCGCTGCAGAGCATCTACAAACGCAGAGCTGCCTCCATCATCAATGACCCCACCCACCCGCAAAAAGATCTGTTCACTCTCCTCCCCTTGGGACAGAGGTACAGGAGTGTGAACTCCTGTACCTAAATCTTCTTCTTTCTCTCTTAAGAATGCTCGACTCAGTGTGTCTGCAATATGAAGTTCTTTGCCGGGTTTGCGAGTCACTTTCAGGCTGTCTTTGCAATCTCAGGAGCATTCTCTGTAGTATCATGGGGGTTTGGTGCAGAGATTTCTTAAAGATGCTCTCCAGTGGCTGATCACTTTCAACCTGAATGTCTTTTCCGTACACGTACTGGTGATGAAACTACAGCCATACACAATTGCAAGCAGCTCTTTTTCTATTTGAGCATATCTTTCCTGCTGGTCAGTGCTCACGACCCGTAGGCTACAGGTTGTCCATCTTGCAGTAAAACTGCTTCCATGCCTTGTGAACTTGCATCAACTGAGAGTGTCACTGACTTGTTGACATCATAAAACTTTCGAGTTGGGGGCTTGGTGACGCGCTGTTTCAGATGTTCAAAGCTCTTTTTCTGTGCTTTTTCCCAGTGCCACTCTATGTCTCTCTCAAGCAGCTGTCTTAACAGTGACTTGATGTCCAAAAGGTTTGGTATGAATTTGGTCAGATACTAACTAGACCATCCCACTTCTGACACCATCTAATATTGATGAGTAAGGACGACCGACTTTGTTTGAACAGACTTTAATTTACACACAGAACCTTGCACTCTAACCAGATGCACATCACCACTTCCTTGTGTGTATCTCGCAATAACAACTAACAAGCGCCCTCTCTGTTGTTACTGCAGACTTTACCGACTGACTTTTCAGTGCGGTTTTATGTCACACTTTGACACAAAATAGATACGAAAAACATGAAATACATAAAATGCTAAATGGAAAGGGATGACATGTAATACAATTTTTCACAATGAGCTATTTTTTAAATAAAGCATTAGATTTAGACTGTTATATATTTGGGGTTGCTTTGTCAAGTTTTCCAGTTGCTATAGCAACCCCTAGCTACCCCCTGATCTCAGAGGAGATGGCGTTAACACATACTTAACTATGCTTTACTACCTTCTTGGAAGGCCCACTGCACTGTACAGTCACAGTCCCAGTCACCCATGCGCATACAGTGAAACACTAGGCAGATCTGCTGCCAAACACTGCCACCAGCCTGTAACCATCAGAAGCAATGTGGGGTGTCTTGCCCAAGGACACTTCAATGCATGGGATGGGCAAGGCAGGAACCGAACGTGCGATCTTCCAATCAGAGATTGACTGCTCTACCTCTCCCTCACAGCAGGCCTAAATAACTGATGGATCAAAAAATAAATAAACAATCAAAGCTATAGAAATTGACTGTGGCATGGTTCCAGTGATACAGTGAGCACTAACTTTTATGTGACTGTTCTAAAACAAATCAAAGCAAATTATCAAGACACCAATAGATGGCACCATTTACTAACATGCATGCCATTTCCCTGTTTGGCCTTTACAAAGTGAAATCTATCTTTAAAAAAATCCAAATATAACTTCATTCTGAGTCTGTAATACTACGGAAACATAAGGGAAATGTCTGAAACTCCCCAATGCAAACGTGTTCAGTTCAAAAGTCAGCAGTTATTTAGAAAATGAAGAAAAAACATTATAGAGAACCACAAACCTGAACATTACCTCCCCACTTTTCATACAAACACAATTGGCCACACAATCTAAAACCCTTCTGTTGAAGGACTTGGATGCCATGTAGCTCATAGGTCATTAGAGAAGTTGAACAGTCTAGTATCAGGCTAGTATCTGTTTGTTTTTTGGTTAAAGTGTTACTTAAAGTGAGTAAAGGCAATGGTGTGGATGTAGTGCAGTCGACCACTGATTGGAAGACGACAGGTTCGGTTCCTGCCTCGCCCGCCCATGTGTTGAAGTGCCTTTGGTCAAGACGCTGACCTCCACATTGCTCCTGGTGGTTTCAGGTTGGCGCCAGTGTTTGGCAGAGCCGCCATCTGTGTGGAAATGTGAGTGTGGGTAAATGTTACTTTGACTATGAAGTGCTTTGGGCCTTCAAGGAAAGCAGTAAAGCGCTACAGGAAAAAACAACAATAACAACAACAATAGGCTAAGCAAGTAATTGTCTGAACTTTAGAAAGTTATTCCCACTTTTGTTAAAGGACATGTAATATGAAGGCAGTGGTGACCAAACTACAAGCCCCTCCCTCCTGATTGGGAAGTACTAGGCCTAACGAGTTGTGCCACTGTCAAGATCTGCTTTTATTTTGAAAATATCAAAATGAAGGAAAGGCAATGTTTTGAACGTGTTTTAATAAAAGCTTCAAAATAATAACAGTAAAAAATGAAGATATTATTTGCCTATTTTTAACTCCACTTACCATTCATGACTGCCTTTATTTCAAACATGTACATAATTATTTCCTTTTTTGACGCGCAGCTCAGCTCTGGCATCGACGCGTCGCGTCTGGGCGGAGGAAGCTGGAGAAAGCGAAGTGAGCCGGAAGAGAGTTGTTATCTAAGTAACAGCCCGACGTTTCAGGACTTTTCCTCTCCTTCATACAAAATGCTCCGAAGATTCGAAACCGGAGGTAAGGAGGCTGTGCATAAGTGGGTGCTCGCCATTGGGCGGTCGGATAGCAGCGGCACAGAGCCGCCGCGGTTGGCCGCATGAACGAAAGAACCGAATCTGTGACCGTCAGTAGCGCTTTTTTGGCTGCAGAACCGGCTCTCCTCCTTACGCAGCTCTACTCCAGCGTGTAGAGACCAGCTCTTCGTCCAAACACGTGTGACATCGGTGCTTTAACAGTTCAGCTGCATCATGCGCATCTAAAGATGTCGTGCTTTACAATCACGCGCGTGATTCTTAGCAGTGTCTGCAGCGGTGCACGCGCGCGTGGCGGCTTGACCACTGGGCTGTTATCTGCTTTGGTCCAACTGATAAGATTCTGAGAAGATCCGAGGATTCCTGCTAAACAAACCCGATGGTTCAGACCAGACTCCATTCATTTGTTTATTAAATAACATTTTTGAAAGACACATGATGGTCCAATCTGTTCATTAAAGTCACTTGTATCAACTTTAGTAGAACCATGCAGGTTTTTTCTGTGGCAGGGAGCAAACTCCTTCTGTTTTAGCCAATCACAGTGGGGCGGGCGCTGACATCACAACTGATCTTCTTAACCCTTATCATGGAATTTGTACATGTCTGTCACCAAGGCCGGATCAAGACTATTGTGTGGCCCGGGGCTAACATTTTTTGAGGGCCCCACAACATTTCAAAAGAGACAGTCAAGGAAATCTTGATAAATGATTTCACATTTAAACATTTTGAAATATTTTAAAAAAGTTAATATTTTCTCCATAACCAGAAGCCTCCCTACATGAAAAGTTACTGGAACACATGACTATTTATAAATGACCTTTCACAATTTATATAAAAAAATGAAACATATTGACACAAGATTAAATATGTCATTGTTTCAGGGTCCAGGCATGGAACACCAGTGCTGGAGATGGGTTGGAGGGCTTTAAAGCCCACGCCGTTTTCCAGGAGATTAGCAAGAAGCTACAGGAGGTAAATGTGGGGAAACATAGCCGCCTCTCCCACAGCGGAACACACTCTCGTTCCTCATGCAAGCTTTTCCTCTCCTCCAGGATGGGGAGCAGTTTGTGAAGAAAATCGGGGGAGTTTTTGCTTTCAAAGTGAGGGACGGCCCGAACGGACAGGAGGCCACCTGGTTTGTGGACGTGAAGAACGGCAGAGGCTGCGTTCACACGGACACGGGTGAGAACAACTGCAGGAGACGACAAAAAAGATGAAGTAGAGACTCTTGTGTTCCTGACTTTTACCTGCCGCGCCTTTTTGTGACTGCCTGCAGATAAGAAGGCTGACTGCACCATCGCCATGTCTGACGCCGATCTGCTGGCTTTGATGACGGGGAAAATGAACCCCCAGACTGTAAGTGTTCAGCCTTTGGGTATGAAGAAGGAGGGATTATATCAGTCATGGTGGAATGATAAGCACCTCTGTGATCCATGTCAGACTTGGAATCCTTGCAGGACTGTTCTGTTTTTGCTTCAGTGCGTAAAACCCTGTTCTGCTACTCATGCAGGACGCTGTGACGCCTCCAGCAGCACCACAGCATCCTGGTGTTTGAGCACTTCTTCTTTTTGTTGCTCAAATCTGCTGGTGGATCAGTTTAAGCCTCAGCTGACCCGCACCTTACTCGAAGTCCGATTGGACCAGTGCTTTGGGCATTCTTCTTAAGGGATGACATAATAGTTTCAGAAATGTGCCGATTTGAACACAAAAATGCAGAAAAAGCTTGTTTAGTTTTTTATGCAAACTTTCGAAATCTTTGAAAGGTTTTTCTCACATGAATCGAGACATTTGATGGGGGGGAAAAACTTTAAATCCAACATTCTTTATTGCAACATTAATTGAGGTGTCGTCCGTTATTTCTGACGACGGACATTTCGTCTGGCATCACATAAACAACGCTTCCACGTAGGGATGAGGCGGAAAACCTGAGGGTCACGTGACTGGGGGCGTCTGGTTTATGAACACATTTTTGGTAAAGCACTTAGCTTCGAATTTGAAGCGTGTCAAAAAAGAGGCTGCAGATGTAAGTTTGATGCATGAATCGCACTCGGTGTGGACCAGTGACTTGCGGTCAGGTGAGGCAAGTGAGGCAGAGCCTCACCATCCATTAACCTCACCGCGCGTCACTTGTTAGTTCCCCCCTACATGACATTCCAAATGTCAATTGTCAATGAATGTTGGACGTTTAGTAACAATAACACACTGCTGGAGGATTTGGACCACTCTGTGCTCTCATGCGCTCTCAAACGTGCACAGCTCTTGTTTCGGTAATTTGGTCAACCTTTGTTACCTTCGACCTACTTTCTCCAGATCCAGATAATCTGTTGACTCACCAAACCAGCAGCCGGACCTTCAGTCTGGCATTAAAATCAGATTCACAGCCATTGTAATGAAACCGCCCTTCTCCTTTCTCCACACCCCCCCACCCCCTCCTCTCCCGTCTGGTGTGGCAGGCGTTCTTCCAGGGCAAACTGAAGATTACCGGAAACATGGGGCTTGCCATGAAGCTGCAGACCCTGCAGCTGCAACCAGGCAAAGCCAAGCTGTAGAGGAGAAGTGGGCTCTTCTGAGCGAGGGGGGAGCCACCCAGCTGGTCCAACCAGAGGGGATTGAAGGACAGATGATTGATTTCCTGATTGAGCGTCCTCTGACTCTCTCATGATTGTGGTGACAGCCTGCTAGGATTGGGACTGTGGTACTAACCTCTGTGAGCACTTCTCCACGAAGAAGACTCCCTTCTGTTGGGAGCGTCTGCACTGCGTCTCCATCCCCTGATAGTCTAAGTGCCTCCTGGTGTCAGACTGGTGATCCTGTTCACGGTTGTAACCCACTGCTGCTTTCTCTGTTGTGATCTTGAACTGATTTTTACTAAATAAACTAGTCTTTCTCTGTTTTTCTTTTGCGGTGCCTTTCGTCCAGATGGTCTCTGCTCTTTTGAAACACTGATATTCCTGCAGGCAGAAACAGAGGCTGGATCCTCTGGAAACATAGTTGTTCAGCTCTGCAGCCGTATGAACAGATTTAAACTAACCATAGTGGATATCCTGACTCTCAGAATTTTCACTACGCATCACCTTCCTTTTTATGACTATAGTAGAAACAGTTTGTGATTTATTGTTTCTTTCTCAGACCTGCTGCTTTGCTGCCTTTTGTTGGTTCTGTTTATTCGGTCCAAAAGTTTAAACAAGCAGTACTGGATCAGAAAGACTTCTGATTGAAAAGGTTGGGTTTTTTTTTAACAGTATAAGATGCTGACTCGTCAAGTTTTTGACAATTAGAACTACCCTGAGGTATTTAAAGTATGAACACTATCAACTTAACTTTCTTTTGCTCTTGTTGCATATATGTTCAATAATGAATTTTTATTTTTTTTTGTGGTTCTATTTATATTTTAAGACTTAAAATCAAATTTTTTGTTTTATAGAAGATAATTTTAAATTAAAAAAATATTTTAAATTACTTCCTCTTTGTTTTATGCTCAATATAAGTTATTTTTTTATTGAGGGGGCGTCAAGAATGTAGCCATCGGTGACACTTTTTTTTTCTTTCTTTCCAGATGTCCTTTTTTTGTTTTAAAAATGTAATCTATAGTAAACCGAACGATCAGGATGCCTCACCAACTGACATGAAAAATGTCAATAAAAACAAAAATGTCTGCTCTGCAAAACTAAAAAAAAAAAACGTTATCTGCATTTTTAATTAGATGTTCATGAATTTGGGTGACCACCGTTTTCAGCAAACACACATCCACTCATCCAGCTGTTACTAATATTTAAATGTACAAAACTGCAGCTGCTGCACACATGCAAGACAGTCAGGGGCACTGCACAGCTCTGAGGGGCGTCAAGGTTAAGTCACAAGGATCCCACTAACCATTGCTCATGACCCTGACAAAGAAAAACTGCTTGTTAGTATGTTGGTTAAAAAAATATAGTAAAAAGTTCTAGAAACACAATGCATTCCACCATAGTATATTATCAGTTCAGGAACGACATCTGACACAAAGGCAAAGCCAAAACAATCATGCGAATCAAGAACAGTAAGTGTGAGTATCAGGATTTGAGAAATGTCCAGGTGTCTATTTTCAAGAACAAGAGAAGAGTTGTGGAAATTACAGAGAAATAAAGCTGATGAGTCACAAAAAAAGCAATTCAAAAAAGGGATTTCATGCCAGAGAATAAAACCACAGATGAAATACTCGCTTTGAAGATGTTTCTGGAGGAGCACAGAGAAGGTCAGGAGGACCTGCTTTGTGTTTTTGTAGATTTAGTGAATGATCTAAAAGTCCCACTCCAATTATCTTTTGATCTATTTTAAAAGTGTTCCCAGTGGTCTTTTAATTATGATTACACTGTTTTTAGATCTAAAAACGTTTTCTAGGACATAGTTTCTGCAGAGTGGCAGGAGTTTATCAGAAATTCCCCTCTGAGTTCTGGGCAAAACCGCTGGCATGGAGTAAGCCTTCCCATCATGCCTTTGTTTACAATATCTTCTGCTAGCTTCCATCTCCTCACAACCCCAACCTAACATCACCAGTGCAACAAAAATGGTGAACAATATCAGAGCTATCCAGCTGTACAGTTTTGAGCCAGATACCAGCTCAGTAAAGAAAAAAAAACCCCACAGACATTAGTAGGAGTTGAGCAGGGAGCTAGTGGCTGCTTATTATTGTTTGTACATAACTATAACCTCTCTCAAACTGCATTTTTTCATCTGCCCTTGATTCACCACGATTGGAGTAATGACAAACTCAGTAACGCAGTTTTAATTGTAATATTCTTTATATATGCCCTGAGAGAAAAATGCTACAAGAACACATTAAGAACAGGAAAAACACAATACAGATCCTCTAACAGGATACCAAAAAATCTGTGGTTGTATAAAAAGTATGAAAGGATAGATAGATGATAGATGAAGGCAACAGGTCAAACAGGGAGTGTCCGGGGCATGAAGCGTCTCTGATGATGTTTTTTTGCTCTGCTGAGGCAGCAGGATTTGTGGAGGGTTTCCAGAGTGGGGAGAGCATAGCCATCAATCTTAGAGAAGTACACTTGAGTTTTGCGGGACATGAATGAGAGCAGTAAGACAGTGGTGAGATGTGCTGTAGGTGTGAGAGGAGTTCAATGGTGAGGTTACAAGGAACAGAGGTAAAGAAGGTGAAAGACCTTTAAGTACTTTGGGTCAATAGTACAGAGCAACATAGAGAGTGGAGAAGAGATGTGTGCAGGGAGGTTGGAATACGTGGAGGTAGGTTTCAGGTGTGAAAAAAGAAGACTGTAGTGAGAAGAGCCATGTTAGGAGACGGGAGGCAGAGCTGGAGGTAGCAGAGATGCAGATGTTGAGGTTTTCTTTGGGAGTGTTGAATCAGGAATGAATCCCTCACAGGAACAAGTCAGATGTTTTGGAAACAAATGCAAGGAAGCAGGTTGAGATTGTCTGCAGACGCTTAAAGGACGGACAGAAATTATGTTGGTAAAAGAGCGTTGAGGTCGGAGCAACAATGAAAGAAGACTGAAGAGTTTGTGGATGTAGGACATGTGAGTGAGGAGGATAGAAAGAAAGCTGTCAAACAACAAACACTCCATTTACCATTTAGCATTCCTGTTAAGTATGAATATTGTACTGTCACAGCCTTGAGTTATCTTTTTTTTTTTTTTTACCTGTTGTGTCTTGATTGGCTGTGGGTTCTCCTGGAGGGCTCCGCCTCTCTCCTGTGGCTCTCCATGAATGGCACTCAGCTGTCTGCACTTTAGGCTATATTGTTTGTACTCTATTTAAGTGTGTCTGTTTCTGCTCTCTGTGTCAGAGTGTTTCTTTAGTTTGGTCTGTATCATGCTGGTTCTGAGTCCTGCTATTTTTTATGGAGTCCCCCCCCCAACCTAGTGTGGGGTTTTTTTGTTGTTGTTGTTAAATGAACTCTGGATCTTCCCTCAGCTTTGGAGTCTGGTCCTGCAGACCTCACTTCTCCAAACTCCAGATTTTTGGCTTAAAGCTCCTAATCAGCCGCATCACATAGTGAAAAGACATAAAACAAGCTCAGACATCTACCGCCTGAGCTTCTGTGGATGTTTGTCAGGAATCTGTGTGGAACTGCTGAGAGTTCTGCATTTGAGAATGCTGCTTGTTGAGCTGAACTCCAGCTACACTGCATTTCCACAAATTTTCAAGAGTTTAGTTTGGAAAGTGTTCAGTTCTTACCAGTGGACAGCTTTATGAACTTTCCCTGACATGTCTGTTGTGGAAAGTTCAGTTTCAAGTGGTGGGAGGCAAACTGCCCTGGGAGCGAAACATGAGAAAAAGGAAAACATTTGTGTTTTTGGCTGCGGGTCAGGTCGGAGCTGTCTCTTCCCTTCCTCTCCACTCTTTTGTTTCTTCTCCTCAACCTTCCCTCTCACATCTGGGTGGTGTCTGCTGGGGACAGCATGCCTGCTATGAACCGGACTTCAGGCTTCTGTGGGCTGCAGCGTCTGCCGTTCTGAGGAGGTAAGGGACATTGGTGTGGTGCAGATGTGGGCTATTATGTTGTAGGGCTAAGACAAAGTGTGAAGCATCCTCCATGTTTGCATGACAGTCGTGGCACATTCCATTCACAGCTGCAGGAAAGCCAGGATTTTCACTTCAAGCCTGCGAATGAAGCACTTAAATGTTGTGTTGTCTCTCAGCATCTTCCTCTGTGACCCCTGGATGACCTATTGCTCTCGATGGGAGGGCAATGTGCAATAAACCATGCCTGCTGTGGGTGTGCCCTCAGCTGTCAATGTCCACCGTGCAGCTGAGAGCTTGTGCAAAGTGCTTTTCTGATGCTGCGGCACAAAGGAGAGGGGCGTCTGAGATAACTCCAAAGATCTTGTTGTGTTTGCATGGCTTTCAAGGGCTTTTCTTAGCTTTTTTTCACCTATAACTCTTCCACATGCAGGGGGAGTTTAAACCTATAAAAGGCTGAACAGAGAATTCATTTTGAACTGAATCAGATTTTTTTTAAAGATAGTCAGTTGATGAAGTGCACGTTTACTGCCTTTAGCTCAGCTTGAGCAGTCGTTTTAGAGCACATTTCTGTTGATTTACTTTAGCATTTTTTAAATATGATTATCTGCTTCCGCCGCACAAACTCACTGAATACATTCATGAGTGAACACACACACAATTCAGTCGCACATCCAACTACTCAGGAACTGTTATTTTCCCCATCTTGTTTTCATTTGAGTCACTTTTTCCACTGGAATTCTGTTTTTCATATAACCACGTGTCCCTCTGCTCCAAGCTGTAATCGATCATAAACATGTCCTGTTTTTGGGGGGGGGGGCTGCAGAATCAAGCTGACATGGTGTAGCTTTCTGCCTGTATCTATACACCCCTCCAGATGTTATTACCATGGTAACAATATGCTACTTCCGACAGATTATTCATGGAATGTCAAACATCAGTATTAGCCTGACCAAAGCGAGAGATCAGCCCATTCAGGCTCACAGGAACCAGTTTAGAAACAAAGTGGGTCTGAAGAGATTATTGATTTAATTTTGTGGGTTTTGCTTCTTCATCAGTTCATATGTGGACCGAAATTTAGAGAAAATATGTTTCTAATATGTTCTGAAGCTTCAGTTTCAGCCCTTCTGGCACTCTGTGACTCTAGATTTGTTCATTTGCTCTTCCTGCTCTTCCTGACATTGATGCTGCAAGATTTACCCAGAATCCGCAGGAGTCTCTCGCCTTAAAAACATTTTTTGACAAACTTTTTACATTAAATCTTTGCAAATCTGAGCCGTGTTGTTAGTCTAGGGTTAGCGACAGAGTCACTGTCAAGAATGAACATTTTCCCACTGTAATGTCATCCTCTACTTTTTAACAAAGGCACCCTGTCTTTTTGGAAACACTTCTTTGAGCCACTGCCTCATAGTTCTGTTTTTATGTCCCTCTTCTGAGCATGGCCAAAAATACCAAATGTCAAAGATGAACTAATAAGAATGTAGAAAGAGTGACTGGCTGGTCTCAGCTACTGCTCCTATAGGCGGTGGTTTCTGCCTCTGGCTTGTCTCGCGCCCCCAGCCGTACCCCAACTCCATTTGCATGAAGCCCATCTGCTGGACTATTTAAACATGTAGTTGTATAGATAAATACGTTCTGATACATCACCTGTCCATCCAGGGGGAGGATCCCTCATTCATGTGGACTTCCTTGAGGTGTCTTCTTTTTATCCGGAATCTGTTTTTTTTTTTAGGAGTTTTTTCTTACCAAGAAGGAGGGTCTAAGGGCAGGGATGCCCACTTCAGTTTAGTCTGTTTAGTTAGTTCAGTTTAGAATTTTCCTATTGAATTCTATGTACCGTATATGTGATCCTTGTAAGTTTATGTTTACTTTACAATTACCGGTACGAAGCCCATTGAGACGACTGTTGTTGTGACTTTTGGCTATTTAAATCAAATTGAATTGAATGAAAACATGCTTCATAGGTCAAAGAGTGAATGGGTGTGTGATTGTGGCCCTGCGACAGACCGGGGAACTGTCCAGGGTGTACCCTGCCTTCGCCCAGGGCGGAATAGGCTCTGGCAGCCTAGTGACCCCGAAAGGGATAAAACGGTAAAAAATGAATGAATGAATGTATGGTTGGGTCTATTGGGCCTTATTTCCCTGCTCAAACATGAGCATTATAGCCACAGTGCACAATATACAGTCAGATGATACATTTCTCAAAATTATTTAATAAAATGGAACAAAAAAAAGAAGCTATGATAGGATTGCTATTCCCTTTTTTATGCTGAAATATTCATTGGTTGAACATTTGAAGTCAGTAGCTGAACTAAGCTGTGTGATAATCAAGAATTTTAACAAACAAAGGCATGAAGGCTTAAGGGATGTGAAGCAGTTAAATGAACGTAGAGGCTCGCCCTCTGTTTTCAGAGATGCTCAAATCTTCATAAGAACAAAGGTTGATGTTCGTTGATTGTTTTACTCTGTGACCTGATGTCTGCTCTCTGTATGCATGTGCAGCAAGACAAAACTGTGGACATGGACTTCCTCAAGTGGTGCTTGCTGCAGGTTGTGACTCTGCAGCTCCTGGTGGGTTTGTTAGCACATTGCCAGACTTCTGTCCCACCAGAGGAAGAGGATGAGCTGTCAGGAGAGACAAACATCCTGACGGCTCCGCCACAGCCCGAGCTGCTTGAGTGTCCGTCCGAGTGCAGCTGTTCTGCAGACGGGTCTGTGGACTGTGCTGGGGTGGATCTCACAGAATTCCCCCCAGAGCTGTCGGACAGAACGCGGCGACTCTCTCTGCAGGTGCTTCAGGTTTTTGCATGTTTGTACAGACATGCTCAAGCAGAGGTCACAGCTTTTTTTGTTTTTTAATGCCAGAACAACAAGATCCAAAAAGTGAAAGTGGATCACGTCTCCCACCTCCACCAGCTCGAGACCCTCAACCTGCAAAACAACTGGCTCACCACTGACGGTACGCAATGACCTTTGCAGCTGATGGAGGCAGAAATTTGTGTTTTTTTTAACACTCACAATTAATTCATTAACTGCCAGACAGCCGCTTGTATTCGGGCTCCTTTCCACATCCAAAGGAGCCAGCTGAGGTGGCACAGGCATCTAGTCCGGATGCCTCCTGGACGCCTCCCTGGAGAGGTGTTCCGGGCATGTCCCACTGGGCGGAGGCCCCGGGGACACGCTGGAGAGACCACGTCTCTCGGCTGGCCTGGAAACGCCTCGGGGTCCCTCCAGAGGAGCTGGAGGAAGTGGCTGGGGCGAGGGAAGTCTGGGCATCTCTGCTTAGACTGCTGCCCCCGCGACCCGGTCACGTATAAGCGGAGGAAGATGGATGGATGGATGGATGGAACTGCTAGACAGCAAAGACGAATGTGTTTAAAAAGTCCAACTGAAATAAAAAGGAATACATTTTACAGACATGCTGTTTTATGAAGAGTATGGACTGGACTGATTTTCTTCTGATACTTTTGGATTTGTTTGTTTTTAGGAATATTTGGTTCTTTAAAAATTCTAAAGCAAAATGTACTGGTCTTGTTAAGCATTTTCCAAGTTTCTTAAATATTTTATAAATCATTTCAGGTTTTTGAAGTTGTTTTAGGGCTTCATTAAAAATTCGATCCTGAACTTAATATTTTAACCCAAAAAGAATAATTCAAAACAACCTCATAATATGTTAATTTCCCAGCTCTGGAGTTTTTAATGTTCACAGATAAACACCAAACACCAGTGTTTCAGATTTACAAGATTTTTTTTCCACAGTGGAGCTTCGTCTGACTGCTAGATTCCATAAAGTCAACAGAAGACAAAAAATCTTTTTGGGTTAAAGGACAAAAATTCTTTTTCAGCAGAAACATAGACGCTATTATAAAACTGCATCTGAAAAACTATATAGAAAATTCTCCCATAAAGTCTTTGTGGAAATGTTTCAGCCTTTAGCCTAATCATACATCAAACTTGATCAGAAACAGCTGCACCAAGCAAAAGCATGGTGGTGGAGGTGTGATGAGCGTCTGAATTTGACCAGACCCGCTGAATAAATGCTTAACTTTTCTTGCAGGCCTCGAAGATGAAGGCTTTGAGATGCTCGAACAGCTGGCTTATCTTTACCTGGCAAATAACAAGGTGAGAGAGGTATTCTAATAGTAGATCAAACACCTAAATAATGTTTTCTCTTCAATATAATTTATTGATTTGATTAAATTGATATATTTCAAGCATTAAAATATTGAAAACCTGCAGTAAAAAATTACAAAACACAGAAATATCAAATCCTTTCAGATATAATCAGAAAATATAAAAAATTCAGATAGAAGATAGAAATGATGTCATCTTCTTGACAGTGTATTTACTAATAATCACAAACAGAGGTTTTTGCCGAAAAAAATATATATTACATTACACTAATATAAGGATATAAAATAAAGCCAAGTAGAATTTAATTTGTTGCCCAAGAGAAGGAATAAGTGAATTAATATAATCCCACCCCATTGAGTTATTTCTTCTACACTGACCGAAAATATAAACGCAACACTTTTGTTATTGCTCCCATTTTTTATGGTATGAACTCAAAGATGTGAAACATTTTCCATATACATCCATAAAATAACCAGTTCTTTGAAATATTGTTCACAAATCTGTCTAAATCTGTGATAGTGAGCCCTTCTCCTTTGCCAAGACAATCCATCCCACCTCACAGGTGTGCCATATCAAGATGCTGATTAGACAGCATGAATATTGCACAGGTGTGCCTTAGACTGGCCACAAGAAAAGGCCACTCTGAAATCTTCAGTTTTGTTTTATTGAGGGTGTCAGGGGACTCAGACAACCAGTCAGTATCTGGTGTGACCACCATTTGCCTCATGAAGTGGGACACATCTCCTTTGCATAGAGTTGATCAGGTTGCCTATTGTGGCCTGTGGAATGTTGGTCCACTCTTCTTCAATGGCTGTGCCAAGTTGCTGGATATTGGCAGGAACTGGAACACGCTGTCGTATACACCGATCCAGAGCATCCCAAACATGCTCAATGGGTGACATGTCCGGTGAGTATGCTGGCCATGCAAGAACTGGGATGTTTTCAGCTTCCAAGAATTGTGTACAGATCCTTGCAACATGGGGCCGTGCATTATCATGCTGCAACATGAGGCGATGTTGTTGGATGTACGGCACAACAATGGGCCCCAGGATCTCGTCACGGTATCTCTGTGCATTCAAAATGCCATCAATGAAATGCACCTGTGTTCTTCGCCCATAACATATGCCTGCCCATACCATAACCCCACCACCACCATGGGCTACTCGATCCACAACATTGACTTCAGAAAACCGCTCACCCACACGACGCCACACACGCTGTCTGCCATCTGCCCTGAACAGTGTAAACCGGGATTCATCCATGAAGAGAACACCTCCAACGTGCCAGACGCCATCGCATGTGAGCATTTGCCCACTCAAGTCGGTTACGATGACGAACTGGAGTGAGGTCGAGACCTCGATGAGGATGACGAGCATGCAGATGAGCTTCCCTGAGACGGTTTCTGAGAGCTTGTGCAGAAATTCTGTGGTTATGCAAACCGACTGTTTCAGCAGCTGTCCGAGTGGCTGGTCTCAGACGATCTTGGAGGTGGACATGCCGGATGTGGAGGTCTTGGGCTGGTGTGGTTACACATGGTCTGCGGTTGTGAGGCCGGTTGGATGTGCTGCCAAATTCTCGAAAAACGCCTTTGGAGACGGCTTATGGTGGAGAAATGGACATTCAATTCCCTAGCAACAGCTCTGGTGGACATTCCTGCTATCAGCATGCCAACTGCACGCTCCCTCAAAACCTGCGACATCTGTGGCATTGTGCTGTGTGATACAACTGAAGATTTCAGAGTGGCCTTTTCTTGTGGCCAGTCTAAGGCACACCTGTGCAATATTCATGCTGTCTAATCAGCATCTTGATATGGCACACCTGTGAGGTGGGATGGACTGTCTTGGCAAAAGAGAAGTGCTCACTATCACAGATTTAGACAGATTTGTGAACACTATTTAGAGAACTGATTATTTTATGTATGTGGAAAATGTTTCACATCTTTGAGTTCATACCATAAAAAATGGGAGCAATAACAAAAGTGTTGTGTTTATATTTTTGGTCAGTGTATGAATATTTTTTTAGAGTTGCCATAATCTGGTCCTTAGTTGCATTTATTAAATCAAGAGCAGATTATTTATCAAACAGCAAAATAGAGTGCCTATTAATTATCTGCAGAAAACATTTTTTGTTTATTTTTATTCTTACATCATTTCAATAAACAAAAATTTGACTCATACTTTATGTAACAGATATGTAATAATCATTGATTATCCTCATCTAACCTGATCATATTAATCCAGTAACTACGGCTACATATTACCGCTCAATTACAGAAAAATATATATCTTATTGATTGTCATCTGAAAAGTATGTTTCTTTCTTAATTACAGCTGAGGAGATTAGAAGTGGGCTTTATGTGATTTGTCAGCCATGTTCCCTATATGTTTTTGAAAAGCTGAATATTGTGTTTCAGATTGGCTCAGGGAAAACTAAAGTAAGCCTGACTGTTCCCTACTGAAACATAAATTACTGTAAAAGTTCTGGAGTCTCTTTGGCATCTGTAAACCTGTGGCCTCCTGTATTGTTATTAGTGTTTCAGTGTTTGTCCAGAATTTGGCCAAAATACTTTGTTTTCTGTCACCTTAAACCACTGCTGTTGATGCTGCCGAGCGGAAGCCTGTCATTCTATTCGTCAGAATAACCATTCCTTCTCTGATAACTTTTTTAATACATTCTTGATAATCCTAACTTTTTTTTCATTATATTATTTCTTTACCACAAGTTGTTTAAGTTATAAACTGGTTAGTCAGGTGCCTCAACAAAAGCAATAAAAGCTTGCTGGTCCCCACCTTCAACAATCGTGACGTTTGATTGACAGATTCTCTGGCTCGCTTTCAGTGGTAGGGGTGTGGATTTTGAACCATCTTACTTCTGATTGGTGACAGTTGTTGCCATGAAAACATGGACTCAGACCGACTTGGACCAATTACTGTTCACTCACACTGTCTAGCTCCAATATGGCAATGTCCGTACTGCCTAAAAATGGCGACTGAATTGGCTTCATTTCCCTGGACATTTTCAATGGGTGATGACACACTTGCTCAGTCCAGTCTCTTCTTCCTCTCTTCCCTCTTGTGCACGTACGCACCTCCTGCTGTAGTGCCAGTCCCACTATGGTATTTGATTTGAGTGCTTTCAGACTTCTGTCATGAATTAGATGCTTTTAGCCTGACTGCTGCACCAGTGCCCTGGTCGTGGATGAGTAACAAAAAAAGGAAGACTGAATGAATGGCCTGACATTCAAAACACAACTAAAATCTTTGTTTGGATAAGAAGGGCTCAGAGCAGCTTCTGTGGAGCAACAAAAAAAACCCCAAAACAAATTGTGACTGCTTTCTTGCTGTGTCCAGCCGTACATAAATGTAAATGTAATGATGACATAGTTTCAAACACATGTCACTTTTTAGCTTTTGTTTTAGTATCATTTAATATAAAGAATCATCCATAGCTTCTTTTTACTTGGAAGTTATGGTTTAATGACACAAACTCCAGAGCTTTGTCTAAAACTCAATATCTTAAGTTTAAAAGCATTATGCGCCTTAGGAAAATTGACAAATATTTGACCCTATCAGGGAAAGCAGGTTTATTGTGGTTCTCTTTCACCGTCACTTTGTTTACATTCTGAGTTCAAGGAAATTCTTTTTTTTAAGTAGTGTCCATATTTTTGTGCGCTTTGGCAGCTCACGTCAGCTCCAAAGGTCCTGCCACCTTCGTTGGTTAGCGCTGACTTTGCTGCTAACCAGCTCACAAGGATCTACCCGTACACATTTGGTCACAAACCGAGTCTACGGTGAGAAATGATTGGTTCTCGAAAAGCACAACTCCTGAATTCTATCCACTAATACATTCTCCTCATCGTTCTCAGGTCCGTGTATCTACATAACAACAAGTTGACTGATGCAGGACTTCCGTATGACATGTTCAATGCCTCTGACAAGCTGGAGGTCCTTACCATGTCCAGCAACTTTCTGCAAGTGGTCCCCACCAACCTGCCCCCCAGCCTGCATCGCCTCCATCTAAAGGTCTTTGCAAAGTAGCAGATCATAACTGTTCCCTTTGTGTTAACATTGAGTTGTGAGACTGATCTTTAAAACTACAACAATATTATTTCTTTTTATCAGAATAACAAGTTGGAGAAAATTCCAGCAGGCGTTTTTGACAACATGCCGCATCTACGAGAGCTTTATCTGCAGAACAACCTGCTCAGCAATGATGGCATGGACAATGAAACATTCAGGTGGAAAACCTCACAACCATGAACTTTATGGTCATGCCCTTCCTGTCTGTTTGACATCAAGAGCTAAAGTGGCCAATAAACTCTTGCTCTGTCTTCTGTTTCCTGCAGTCGGCTCGGTAGCCTCGAGTGTCTGGACCTGTCAAATAACAACCTGACTGTTGTTCCGAAGGGTTTGCCACGCAACCTGGTGCTGCTGCATCTGGACAGGAACTCCATCCACAGCATCCCTGGAGATGTTCTGGCATCTGTCCGGAACCTGGAGTATCTGCTACTTCACCACAACAAGCTGCGATCCCGCTCCATTCACCCTGTTGCCTTTCAGGTACAATTCTCTATGGAAACGTAACACAAGTGAGCAAGCTGAGTTATAGTCACAGCATAGCAGAGGTTTTATTTGCATACATTCGGTTTTGCAAGCAAAATATACATTGTAGCTTAAAAGGATATGTGTTTTTCACTTTCACCAGGGATTGAAGAAGCTCCACACTTTGCACATGTACAACAACCTGCTGGAGCGCATTCCCAGGGGACTACCTCGAAGAGCTAAAACGCTGATGCTCCTCCACAACTCTATATCCGAGATCGGCCGGAATGACCTGGCTCTTCTCTTCACCCTGACAGAGCTTAACCTCAGCTACAACAAGCTGACAACCCCCAAGATCCACCGTGATGCTTTCAGAAAACTGCGCATACTGGAAACCCTGGATCTGTCAGGAAACCGACTACAAATTATGCCTTTGGGTCTTCCTCGCAGCCTGCGTATCCTCAGGATCAAGAACAATGAGCTCACCTCCATCCCACATGGAGCGATGGCGGGCATGGAGAAGCTGCAGAAGCTGATCCTGAGTGAAAACCACCTGAAGCTGAACTCTGTTTACCAGGGAGCCTGGATGGAGCTGAGCGCGCTCACGGTGAGAGGCTCCTGAATGCACAGATCCCATGTGTGCAATTATAATATGACACAATGATCAACAATTAACTTAAGGATAGAAAACCCATTGCTGCAGTCTGTATATCAGATTACTGTGAGACCTAATTTTTGCCAGGTGATTATAATCAGAAATATAGTTTAGCTTGTGATTTAATAAGATGATTACCTGTCAGTGTTTTTTAAATTTAATATGTGCCTTGTTCTTGTCAATTTGAGAATTTCTTTCATAAGAAAGAAATTGTAATACATTTTTCAACTTTAGATAAAGAGTTTTTACTGTTGTTGTTGTTTTAGTTTTTTCTGTTTTTTTCCATATGGAGATGAGATCTATTCATTCTGTGAAAGACTGGCAGCTGGTAGTATGAGAATAAACTGAAGATGTTATGAAACTTTCCAAATCAGTGACTTCTGAAGTAGGTGTACACTATTTTAAATAGAAAATATTGTAGAGAACTAAAAGATGCATCCAGCCTAAGTTAGAAGCTGCATGTTCTCATGTCAGAGGTCTGTCATAGCTAGTAGGCTGAGAAAGCAGTCATGTCTGTTCTCCATGTTTCTGTCACAACCTTAGGATGTTTAAACTTTCACTCACAGACGTTGGACCTCTCCGATAACCAGCTGACGCACATCCCCGCTGACCTGCCTGAATCTCTGGAGTATCTTTACCTGCAGAAAAATCGCATCTCCAGCATTCCTGCTTCAGCCTTTGAAGGGACACCAAACATCAGAGGCATCTTCCTGCGGTAAATTGCATAGAAACTTCATCAGTGAGAAAAGAGATGTTTTAGTAACCATTCTTTCGAAAAGGTGTAAAGCATTGATTACAAGGCAGATCCTCCAAAGAGTACTGTATGACATCAGGACACAACCCTGTACTGACATTTCAGGAGATCATTTTATACAAAAGTGTTTCTGAAATCTAAAACTCTTCTGCAGCCTCTGACTGAATTCATGTCTGGAAGGAACATTCATCCATTCATTTTCTATTCCTTTTTTCCCTTTCGGGGTCACGGGGCTGCCGGAGCCTATCCCGGCCACTTGTGGGCGAAGGCAGGGGGATGCCCTGGACAGGTCGCCAGTCTGTCGCAGGGTAGAACTGGAAGGAACAGTCAACATTGAAATGTCTCCACAGACCAAACCTCTGCTGCTGAGCAAAACCAGAAACTCTGCGTGCATGTGTGGTGTTTTGACGGCTTGGATGAAGCTTGTTGCTAAATGCAGGAGCCATACCTTAGTCACATGCTGCAGGATTCTGGGTTGTCCAGGCCTGTAGAGGGTCACAGATAGGTGCGGCTGCATCAACTTTAAGGAAATCATGAAAATGAAACGTACCATTGTTGTGCGTGTGGTAAGTGTGTTGTAAAGTATTTGTAAGGCTGATGTCAGTTACGTGTACTTATGACGTATGGGTGATGCTGTTAGACGGTGCCCTTACACTGCACTTTAGTCATTAGTAAAGTGCGAGTACTGGCTCCTTACTGACCACATATGTAAGTGACTGTAGGACGGCCATAGGATGCACACACAAACTATACTGATTGTCTAATTCCCTAATTTCTAAAAATCTGGCCCCACACAAGGAGCACACACTTATCACTTGAACAGCGCTAACGGCCCCCTTTACACAGTGTGCAGGTTTCTGTGAGGTTGTAAAGATGAAAAATCCATACAATGTGCCTGGTCTCACCTACTTCTCCCTTACCTTACGGTTGGTTCAGTGTTTGCTATAATCTGTCATCCGCAGCATGCCAGTAGGAAACAAAAAATGAATTTTCACACTACAGGCTCACCACGAAGTATGTGATCTTAAAATTTCACGCGGGCCACCTGCGTGCCCCACATAGGTTTGCCCATTTTTCACCCACAGACATCCTGTATCCACTCATGAGGGCAGTTGTTACTAAGGCATTAGACAGGTCTCTGGTCTCAAAGCTCTTGATGCATCCTTTGGCATCCTTGTGCGTTTTTACGCGTCCTCATCCTCATTCCTGCTTTTGCAATCCCATCCTTTCGTCTTGGTCTTTATGCATCCTCACACCTCCTCTTGAATTACTGCACTCCACATGTTCATCATATTACCTGCTCCCACACTTCTGTTTGTTCACTGATCCCACACTGCGGCATCTTCGGGCTGCAGAAAACCTCTATTAGCAGGACGAAATTGAAGTCTGTCTTTCATCTTTATCACCTTTTGAACAATCAATGAGAATGCAGAGCAGGAATGCTTTATCCATGCATATAGAGTTGGTAAAAATAAGAAGGTGCAATGACCTCCAGCTGTTTTTTAATCTAGTACTACCTTTCAGATCCAACTAAACAGAAGGGAGAAACTTTCCAACAGTGCAACCTGTCTTTAATTAAGTCAGTGGAGATGTAATTTGTGCAATAAAAACAAATTTGGATGCAGTCTATAAATTCTGAAGCACCACACTTTGTCATAAACACTCTTTTTCTTTCAGAGTTCTGTGGTGGAATATTGTGCAGTGTAGCAGAAGTGAGATTGATGATGGACTGTAAGATTCTGGCCTTCGTTACAAAACATTACCCGCTGTAGGTTCTGCTTTTGAGTAACAGGATAAAACCTTCTCTCACACACTGACCCCTCAGCTGGCTTAATGAAAAGGATTTCTTTAATTGGAAGATCTAGAGTTGATGTATTTGTAAATTTCTGGAATGATTTGAAATGAACCAAATCCGACTGCATTCAAAAATTGTATTGATTATAGATTTTCAATGTTAATATTCCAGAAAACTCCAATTTTTACCTGCCTGTCAGTGTGCCCAAAGTAACTTGATGACTTGGTTCCTTAATGTTGCATTTACAACAGCTGGGATGTTCTGCTGTTTCTTACAATCACTTTGCTCTTCCTCACAGCTTCAACCGACTGTCTGCTGCCTCGTTTGATGAAGCCTCTTTTTCCCACCTGACCAAACTGCAGGTTTTGGATGTTGGTCAGGGAAACCCAGACCTCTTTGCTCAAAGGAAGGAAACAGAAGGTGGGGCGCTGGCTGAGGAGGAGGAAGAAACATAGATATATGCATCGAAAGCAGAGGTGGACAAAGAGCGTTAAAAGGGGAATAAAGTGGTTGTGCTGAGATGGTGCATGGACAGAAGTGTGTGTGTTTGTATCTGACTTGCCATTGCAACTTTAGATCTGCAATACCTGTACACTATTCCTTTTTTACTTTACAGACATCACAAAATGTAACTATTTCCTTACATACCACTAAGTATGCACTCACACTTAGTATTATGAACAGAACTCTAGGTTTGTTGGTCTTTTTGGTTTGACATGTTTGCAAGCTTCCATGAACCCTGGTGTAAAAACCAACAGCATGGGAACACTGGTCCCTTTTGAGAAAGAGGGTCTCTCTTCACTTGAAAATGACCTCTGGTGCTGTTTTACTTTGGTGAATGCAGTCAGACTTCTGACAAACCAAACAGCAGGAGAGAGCCAAAGGCAGTAAACCACGCAAATTCCAGAGCAGGGTATTACTACCACATTTTTAAATCAATTTGATTCAGATCACAAGCATGTTAATTATTTTCAAGTAACAATTTGATCTTACTCAGTTCAATATTAGTTTTTTTTTTTTTTCAAGTTTCCTTATTTAGCACTTTTTTGGCTGATTATGTTACAAGTTTTCCCATAGCCTGTTGATTTAAACAAACAAAAGTGGTGCTTTGATTTATTAAGGGCTTTTGGATTTCATTCAAAAGTGACAGAAATAAGCAGTTTTCTGACCCCTCCTTGGAAAGAATGGAAAGAAAGTAAAAGCAATAAATGGCTTTAGAGAAAAATCACATTGTGTAAGTGAAGATACATTTAAATGGATTTATAATCGCAGCCTTGGAAAGCTCTATATTGTCTTTGGTTTTCTCCTGAGAGTGCAGTGTGAGAAAGCAGACCAACGCAGATAAGGGGTGACATTTATCAGTATCCTTGCCCATTCCAACCAAATCTACAGGACTGTCCCAGAGTGGAGGAGACGTCAGAGTTAAGGCAGCTCAGCAGTCATATATGGGTTTATTCAATCCTGTTTTATTCCCCCCTCACACTTATAAGTCCAGATATTTATCCCGCTCTAATCCTCACAGAGAGCAGACAAATTTGAACTATACTATACTTTGTGGAGAATCATGTTTCACTCAGTCGTGTAATAAAACAGCAGAATTGTCAGACTTTTGTTTTTATTCTGAGAAAGGTTCATTTCCTGTTGATCGATGTTCAAATTTGTTGGAAGAAAACCTTTGAAAGACTAACTGGGAAAATGTCAAGAAGCATTATTTAACTAAACTGTACATTCGCTACTACACATGTAAGAAGGCTTTGATCTTTACATGATTTTTTAAGCTCAAAGCTTTCACAAGTTTACTTATCAGAGCATAAATAATGGCTGAGCTGTTGGATGACGGTAAGTTCATGTAGAGGTTGACATTCGTCAGGATAAACTTGGGCAAGCTGTTTTGTTTGCTTGTGAGAACACATGAAGGTTTTTTTTCATATGAACTGTTTATCCTTACAAATCTTGTGTAAACTGAGCCCTAATTGAAGTGTAGTTCTTCAGAAAAAAACAAAAAACTAAATGCACATTCATAAGAACTTTATTCTCTTCCGTTTTTCCATCAGCCTCTTGATCCTCCAACTGTTTAAGGCAAAAAATCCACATCAAAGCATTTCCTTTCTCCCATCCTAATCCTCCGGCTAAAACCAATATCTGAATATGTTTGTGTGTGATAATGTCTTATCTGCAGCAGACAGCAGTCAGTGCTCAGTCAGAATGGATGATGGGCTCTTTCATCCCCCAAGAACTCTGCATTTGTCCCTAACAATCAACAAACTCTGAAGCTGACTTTTTTGTACCCTGATGTGGTGCTGAAGCAGACATTGATTCTGCACCTCTTCCCACATACCGACTGTCATGGGTGTGTCAACGAAACGTGGTGATGACAAAACATAAATAAATCACACGGACGTCTTCCTCACAGACTCTTCAGCATCCTCCTTGCTGTTCTGCACATCGAAGTCCGTGCCACAATTCACTTTGTAATTCATGCAGCTGTTCATATTTTAGGACTTTGTGTCTTCTTGTTACAGTTTTCTCTGCATTTTATGCCACCTTTTTGGTTGTAGTGCATGCCTTACACTTGTTATTGCAGTTTTCATCATGTTGCAGTTGGAGATCCTTTGCAACCGTGTTGCACTTCCTGCTGCAGTTCGGCTGCAGCAATGTGGCAATTATGAATATAAATTTAAAAAAAAAAGAAAAAAAAACTTCTCTTTTGCTGCTATAAAATGTTCTGCATCTGTGCACAGGGTCGCACTGAAAGGGACCAACAGAAGCTTGTCCGCATCACTGTGGCCATCAAACGTTGGTCTCAAGCCCGTTCATGTCAACGCTGCAGTGCTCTTTGCTTTTCTTCAGGTGCCGGGGAGGGATGGGAGGCCTTTTCTTTTCTGGACCCTGCCGGACCCCCTCCTCCAGCTGCATTAGCCGGGCCACATCTGGAGGGACAGACTTGTGTTTGAGTCCACATGAAGGGGGCTGGTAGTTTCCATTGTTGTTATGGCAGTTCATCACTGGTGGGGCGTTAACGGGAATCTTTGTCTCACAGGTGAGAGGCACCTGCAGCAGGAAAAAACAGAGTTAGGCGTTGGGATGTCATGACAAACCACATTATAACTTCTCATGACAAATGAAACTTCCATAACCGACAAAGGTATAAACAAACATTTACAAAAGCAAAACAAACAAAAGTGATTTTCTGCAGAGAAAAACAGGATATTAATTGAGTATATGTATTTAAGTATTGTACATACATTTTTTATTTTGTTCTTGTGGGAATTTGACTTTTACTTGGACACATTTCCATAAATATAACCTATTAAAACAAAACAAAGAACATGTATTCACAGCTTTGCCATCGGATTACGTTTTTTAGATCATCTCTGAGATGTTTCTATGGCCTCACTGCAGTTCAGTCAGTTGATTTTAACAACAGTAATATAAAAGAAAAAAAAACAGCTATAACGGCTGTCTTGAGCCACAAATCAGAAATTCTCTTGGTGCCTTGAAGGTCTCCCTGAGTGCAGCCGATCTAGTAAAATAAACTGGTTTGGTACCAAACTCTCCCTAGAGCGTGTGGCTTCGCCTGTTCAAACAGGCAATTGGGGAAGAAGAGGGGACGTAGAACCTGATGGTAACAATGTCAGAGCCACAGCACTCTTTTGTAGAGGAGAAATATAAACCTACTCCAATAAAAATTGTGTTTTGGGGGGGATTTTAATATGATCTTTGATTAGTTACTGTATGAATGTATAACTGATGATTATATTGCTTTTGTGTATTGTTTCTACTTGAGTGCTTGAAATAAACCATTTCAAATCAAAATCAAATCAAATCTTGAAGCCTTTTCTGATGATAGAGAACATATTAAGAAACTTGAGCTCAAAATTGCACTTCAGTTTTTCATTGATTTATTTTTGTTCTTTTCATGAAAATTGTTGAATGCCAAATATGCCATTTCTGTGTATTTCTTCATTCAAATAGCTGTGAATCAGCACCAGACAAAAAAAATGTTGTTTGAGAAAATATGCTGGGCTTGGACCACAAGCTTCCTGCTCCAAGATCATAGCAATTGGGATGGGGATGGAATGGGGAGCAGGGTTGTTCCACAGCAGTGGCCCCGCCCACAACTGAGAGGTGAATTTCCAATAAACTCCTGCTGCTATGCAGAAACTATGTCCTAGAAAAGGACGGTTTTTGTATGTTGGCTAAAAACGACATTATCATAATTAAAAGAGCACTGGGAATACTTATAAAATAAATCAGAAGATGATCGGAGTGGGACTTTAACCCTTGTGCTATCCTATGACCCCACCCTTCCATTGACGTGTTATCCCTTCCATGACAAAAAGATGGATAAAGGTGGAGACAATTTCATGTAATCCATGGACACCAGTAAAGATCACAAATCATTGAAGAAAAAAGGTTCAGAGCACTGTTTAGTGGGGTTTAGATGACCCAACTCCCAACGTTAAAGTGCCTAGGATAGCACAAGGGTTACAGAAGGGCCAGCATTATTGAAGTAGTCCATCAGTTGGGCCTGCATGGGGGAATGCCACCACTAAAGCCATTTCTCAGCAGAAGGCACCTATTGCCCCCCCTAAAGTGTGTCAAAGGATCTTTGGAAGACTCTCAGACCATAAGAAACAAAATGCTTTGATCTGATGATACACAAGTATATTTCTTTGGCACAAAGGCCAAGTCTTGTGCTTTGAGGGAATTATCTACTGCTTTTTACCTGACCAATGTCAGTTCTACAATAAAGCATGGTGGTGGCAGCATCATAGTGTAAAGATGTTTTTAGTGTCAGAAACTTGCTGACCTATCATAATAAAGACGTTGTGGCAAAAATAAGACTTATGAGTAGGGGTTGATTTGAATGGGAACATCTGTAAAACTCACCCCATCACCCTCCTTCATGAAGTCTTTCCTGCAGATGTGAGCCATGATGCCTGTGGCCAGAGCGTCTCCCATCACATTCACCATGGTGCGGAACCTGTCCCTGCGGGGACCAGCAGAAATGACTCTGTGCCTCCCCCCTCATCAGTCATCTCTGTGCAGGTGAAATGATCAAACACTTACAGAGCCCAGTCCACGGCGATGATCAGGGTTATGTCATCGGTTGGCAGCCCAACAGATGTTAGCACTACCACCATGGTGACCAGGCCAGCTTGAGGGATTCCAGCTGCCCCAATGCTGGCTGCTGTTGCTGTGATGCTGGAAGGCAGGGAGTGTGGGGTAATGAATAATTAGCAGAGATATGAAAGAGCAATGCAAACAAACAAATACACACACAAACAAAACGTTATCCTCTTCACACACTCTAGTTTCATCTTTTGCTTCCTGTTCTCCACAGTGGAGTTCCCGCTGTGGTCTCAAACTGCAATTTAGTTGCTCTGCAGTTGCAGTTTACATTGCAATTTATTAGTTTGAGTTCACTTACAGTTCATGCTGCAGGACGCTATGCATTCACATATACACAAAAATTAGAATTAATCAGAGATTGCCCTCTGACTTTTCTACCATAATAAGTAGCAGTGTGAAGCAGTGTCTGAGTTTGTGAAATATTCTACATGGATATCTTATATTGTTAAAATTTCGGCTTTTCGTCTTCTCTTTGACTTCTAAAATGTCCTCTTTTATCAAAATAAAGCTATAGATTTCTCAAAGTTATTTATTTTCAGTCTGCAGGATGCCTTTTTGTTCCCAGACAATTACAAACTAGATCGGGGGACGTGCTATTTCCTGGTCTCTTGTGTATTGTGTCGTGGAATTTTATCTTTCTGTGTTGGCTGCAATAAAAGCCTGTCATGACTTTTCATGACATTTGGAAAAGAAAGGAACCCTCTCTGAGTGTGAAAGTAATTGATTTCTAAAGCCCTCTGGAAGGAAGAGGAGAGGGGAAAAAGTTGGCAGAACATTTTCCGCCCGACAGGAGCTGTCAAGGGTGTCTTCTTCATGTCCATCTCAGGGGAAAAAAGGGTTCTTGTACCTTTCAGTAGAAATACTGACCAAAAACCTAACGAAGAGTCAGAAAAAAGAACCACAGTGACTCAGAGTAAGATCCTACATTTTCCTAAAAACAACGTTGCAATGAAGTCCAGCATTTTCTTCAGAGACAATTATCATCAAGTCAATGCTTAATGTGTTTAAGAGCTCAAAGATTGAAAAGATCCTCTTTTCAGTCCAGAGTGAGTCTTGCTCAGTTTGACCAAACATGATCTTCAGGGAAACTCCTAAGAGTATTGTTGAAAAATGTTACTTTATGCACTCAAATTGAAAATGTTATTTTGTGTATTATTGCCAACTGTAAAGTTAAGTTTGTTTTTACCATAGAAGATTTTAATTTCAGGGATATTTGTTGCACCCTCATCTCAACTTTTAGTAACAGTTTTGAGTCATTTTTCTTCTAATTAATTAACCAAAAGGATGTGGAAGATTATTTGTGTTCTATTTTCCTTTAAGTTCATTGATGCAGAAGTTGCTAAAGTCAACAAGTACATTCAGGTAACCAATTAAACACACATTTGATTAATCTTCAGTTATTTTGTTTTCTCAATATTTGTTTGTTTTTCATCCTTTCATTCATTTTCTATTCCGTTTTTTCCCTTTCGGGGTCACGGGGCTGCCGGAGCCTATCCCGGCCACTTGTGGGTGAAGGCAGGGGACACCCTGGACAGGTCGCCAGTCTGTCACAGGGAAGAATGTCAACAATCACACACACATTCACTCTAACACTCACACCTATGGACAATTTAGAGTTGCCAATTAACCTATGACGCATGTTTTTGGACGGTGGGAGGGAGCCAGAGATCCCGGAGAGAACCCACGCATACACGGGGAGAACATGCAAACTCCACACAGAAAGGCCTTCCATTGGTGTTCTGTTTCAGGTCCCCCAGCCGGGACTTGAACCGGGGGGCCTTCTTGCTGTGAGGCAAGAGTGCTAACCACTGCGAGATGGAAAGTGTATGACCAAAATCTACAAACCTCTTTTCCAAGCTATGGAAGACATATGTGGTGCTTGTAATGGCTGGGTTTGTCATGCTAGGTGATATTTTCCCTGCTGTTTGGCAAGGGAAAATATTGCTTGTGATGTAGATGAGGTGCTGTGGCCAGACCGTAACAGAAGAGAGGATGCAGCACCGTGCAGCCGTGTTTGTTTTTCAAATTTTTTAAACTGCTTTGCTCATGCCCAGAGTCAGCTTTGCTTTTTTACAGTCTCAGACATACTGTCATGTGTCAGGTGGTTCAAACAGTCTCCAGTGACTGAAAATTATCTGTGTACCTACTTTAAATTCTACCATCAAGACAGATGTGAAATCTGCAAATACCTGTCAGTTATATATACGCATATATGCGTCGCCACAGTGTTTCATTTATGCAAGTCGCATCTCATGAATAGATGGATGGACAGACAAAAAGAGAGATGTATGAATGTGGTCTTGCTCCACTCTAAAACAGTTTTGGTTGTTTCATGGATGCCGTCTGAATCACTGAACAGAAAATGTTGCTACACTCAAACTCAGAGGAGGATGCACTGTGGTGCATCTCATAGCCATAAGGTTTTGCTTTGAATCCCAGCTTGTCTGAGAAATCAGGCTTTTCTTACCCCAACCCCACATATGCCTCATCGGTTGATTGTTGACCCTCAAACGTTTGTGGTTGTGTGTGTGTTTCCCTGTGATAGACTACTGAGCTGTGGTCAGACTGTACCATTCGTTTGCCCCATGGCAGTTGGGATGGGATATAGTAGTTACTGATGTTTACCTAATGGTTATGATCTGACCGAAGTCCAGTTCATAATTATTAACTTGTGCAATAAATATTGCTGCCACAGCTTCATAGAGTGCGGTTCCATCCATGTTGATCGTGGCGCCCACAGGGAGCACAAACCGGATGATGCGCCGGTCGATATGGTTGTTCTCCAGGAGGCACTTGAAGGTAATTGGTAAGGTGGCGGAGCTGAAAAAAACCAGAAAGTTCAGAAAGTCATAAAATCACAGTGAAATGAGCTTGTCATTCATGCCAAACAAGAAAAAAAGATCTTAATGTTGACATCAGTGTTGGGCATACATCTGTGAAATCATCTCTACTGCCTGACATTGGACGTAGCTGCAACACATCTGTTTTCATGTCCATCAATCATTACATCTTGTCTTTTTAGTCTTGCAATAACAACCGTAAATCCACAGTTGTAGACAAGCAAAAGAGAATGTCTACGAGAAAATTAAAGTTACTGAGACAACAAATCAGATGATCCGTTACCCAATGATGGGTGTGAAACCCATCCGACATAACGAATTAAACTGTCCATGTACACACTAACTCAAAAAAAGAAAAGCATTACACAACAGCAGTAACTCTTTTCCAGCCCTTTTATGGCAACAAGCCAAGATCAAAGAGGAGGAGCAAAAAATGTATCATCACAAAACTATCATTGGTAGTTTTAGTCATACTAAAAAGTTTTAATCTTTTTACCCTTGTCATATGCAGCATTGCTGTTTTAGTTCATCTATTTGTGAAAACAAGTTGATGATATCCTCTGTCAATAAGAATGGCCATCACAGTTTTCCTTACTGATGCAATGACCATGGGATGTCATTTCTCTAGTTTCTTTACCCTTTAACTCACAGCAGCAATCAGACAGAATCCTACATTCAATAAATACAGGGCAAAACAATAAAATAGGCCTTTCAGATGATAAGCGGATCCCATTATCCCATTTTAAATGATACGTTTGCATCTTTGCATACGACACAAAAGCTCTATTAAGGCTTTTTCTAAAATCTCAATTGTAAAATAAAGTTGAACACCGTCTGAACATGCCTGTGATTCTACAGCTCACTCTCTCTCACTTCCTGTACACAACATAAAAAAACTGCACATTCGAAACTTTGTAACCTTGACTGCACCCCACTTTAGGTCTTCAGATCTATAAAAAGACGACTTAACAAACTCGTTGATCAGAAGGGATTTCCTCACAGGATTATTTCCCAGCATGCACTGCTCCTTTTCTGTTTACAGTTTCCAACATTTTAGTTAATGCAGTTGGAAGTAAGATGATTTAAGCCCACATGTTCTGGCAGATAAGTGAACAAAAGTCCTGCACGCTCAGTAAACATCTGCTGGTATAGTCAGATCAAGGAATAAGGATATTTAAGACCATATTTAAAATCCTTTAAAACTTTTGTTTTTACATTTTTTAACTGAAAAAGTAGCTAGTTTGGTTGTTTATTTGGTTGGTTGGTTTGCTTTGCAGGTTACCTGGAGGATGTCGCCAGAGCAATGAGCAAAGCCTGCAGGATTCCTCGTATGTAAACAATGGGACTCTTTTTGGTGATGAAGAAGTACATGGCAGGCAGGATGAAGAGGCCATGGAGCACCAACCCGAACACCACGGTAACAGCATAGAAGCCCAGCTTCTTTCCCATGGCAGATGGGTCGCTCATCTCAAGGATCTTTCCGGCCACCAGGAAAACTATTCCAAACGGGAAGTACCTGAGGATACATACAGACCATGCTGGATATCAGACAAAGAATGAAAACAGATTTTTCACATCTTCACGATGTGAAATGGTCCCTTTCACATACCATAAATCAATAAAGTTTAGTCAAGAAAAAAAGACAGACGATGACCATCCATAAAGTCAACAAAGTATAGTGTAGCCCTTCCGTACTCGTTTGTTAAATGAGTGGGCTCTGGGTTCTCATTCTCTGATCAATTTTACTGAAAGTAATAATATTTTGGATCAACAGCACTATTTAAATTAAGTGTGAACTTTACGGTGAATATGAAATCAAATAATCAATCAAGTCCCAACACAAGTTATAATGTGAATATTAACCCCTTTTTTAATGAAAGTTGAAGAAATATAAAATAAAGCAATAATGTATTGATTTTTACAAAATAAAGCCAAATATGGACTCCTGCTGCAGAAATAAAAATCACACACTCACAGTGTAGGCAAAACTCTCAATCACAGTTCAGTAAATAAGTTGTAAACCTATGCTAAAGCCGGCAAACCCCTTTTTAAATCCTACGTTGCAGGCCTGAATCGCTGCTTGGGTTCGTAGGGACCAAAAACTCCACAGTCGCTTCGCTGAACCAGCAAAATAAAATAAAAAAAGGTACCTTGTGCACTTGAGTTTTAGTTCCAACCAACTTCTATGCTCCTCGCGATGCTCCTGTCCAGAAATGGCACACTCCGTCTCACAGCTCCGACTCCATTTTGAAAGATGTTTTGCCGTTAGCAATCACCAACTCCTCGTCCTCGTCTCGTCTCCCACGTCGCCAGAGGTCCTCTGAGCTTCCTGGGTGGCTCAGAGTGCTATCTGGATCTGATCGCTCGTTCTCCAGTCCGGGAACAGTCCTCTGAGTTTTTATATTCAGCCGATCTTGTTGACGGCAACCCAGTCCTTGGCTAAACCTGTTAGCGTCGGCTAATTTTTTCGAGGCTAACGTCACGGTAAACAACAGTCACAAGTCCTGAGCGAAGACTTTCTATAATCTACCACGTTTTCAGCACTCGATCATTAAATGGATCATCTGATGGATGAACCACAGCACAAACTTATATTATGTAGACACGGACGCATTCATTAGCTGCTCACTCCTTCTCTGCCAAAACCGGAACTCTCCCCCGCTCTCTCTCTCTTTTCGCTCCCCTCTCCCACTCCTCATGCACGTAACATAACGTCAATCAAATGTAACTACATACAAACACTGTTAAAGCACTGAAGGAAACATTTCAATCGTAATCCTTCCCAAAGCACAACAAATGAGCTTCCACAAAGAAAATAAATTAATTGTAACAAAATAAAACATTTGAATTCACAGTTTTTAACCTATTTATTTATTTATTGAATTATTTATTTATTCATGAACTTTTTGATCTATTTGTCCCATTTTTTACCCTGGCTACACCCTCCCCCTTCTAAATGTCTGGTGTCCCCAACAGACTACCACAGAACTTTGAACCAGTGGAGTAGTCTAAACATTTAGATGTGTGGGAAATTAATCCTGTCCAATAGTAATCACAACCCCTCTATGAATGATCGTGATTGGCTGATCGCTAGCTTTTCCAGGTTCATCATAAGTTAGGCGTACTACTGGCTTAATAGTTCTCTTGGACTTATGGTCTGGAGTATTTGCTAATCGGTCATGTGATGTATTTATTTTTGGGACTCTGGCAGATCGTGCCTTTCCGTCATCCACCTTTGGCTCTGGAATGGGGCCTTGCGCTTCCTCGCCATCTGGGTCTGACTCTTCTTGATTTGAATCTCCTGAAGATATCTCAGAGTCACTTTCTACCGCAGGCTGTCTCACACTCACATTCTGTGGTTCTTCACCAGTACTTTCCTCATCAGACTGTTTTCCCTCCTCTCCATTGTCTTGATCATAGATGAGATTATCTCGTCTTCTTTCCTGAGACTTAAGAGCATGCCGTATGCCCTCTTGAATCCTCTCTCGTGAGCAGTAGTATGGTCTTGGAGATTGGTAGTACTCATCCTCTGAGAGCGATTCTGTATCTTGAGACCCTGGAGGCTCAAATACAGCTGCTGACGCCTTTGAAGACTTTGGCTTTGTCTTTGCACAGTTTTTGTCTTCGCTGGTGACTGGGAGCCTCACATTTTGTCCAATATGTAGAATGTGGTCTCTGTGAACCGTTTTAACTTTTCCACTTCCACTCTCTTTTTTCAGCTGGTAGACTGGAAGATTGGGCAGTTTGTCAGTGACTTTGTATGGTATCGGACTCCATCTGGTTTCCAATTTATGTTTTCCCTTCAAGCCCCAATTTTTCAACAGGACCCTGTCACCTATCTCCAAAGACTGGAAACCTACTCTTTTGTCATAACTGGTCTTGTTCTTTTGGTGAACTTTATCTGCAGTCTCTGATGCCAATTTGTAAGCCTGATGTAGATCTTCCTTTAGTCTTGACACATAGCGAGAATGACTTTCCGCCATTTTGTCGAGAGATGTCCCAAAACACAAATCAACTGGTAGTCTCGCCTCTCTGCCAAACATGAGATAATACGGCGAGAACCCAGTAGCGTCACATTTTGTACTGTTGTAGGCATGTACCAAATATGGGACGTGTTGACTCCACTGCCTTTTCTTTTCGGCCCGCAGAGTCCCCAACATAGAGAGTAAAGTGCGGTTAAACCTCTCTGGCTGTGGGTCACCTTGGGGGTGATATGGAGTAGTCCGTGACTTTCTTATCCCCATAATGTTTAACAGGTCTTTGATCAGCCGACTTTCAAAGTCACGACCCTGATCTGAATGGATGCGAGCTGGTAGACCATAGTGGACAAAATATTTATCTACCAGGATCTTGGCCACAGTTTGAGCAGTTTGATTCTTGGTTGGGAAAGCCTGTGCATAGCGTGTAAAATGGTCAGTGACCACTAATACATTCCCCATGCCTTTTGAGTCTGTCTCCATTGACAAGAAGTCTATGCACACTAAATCCATAGGACCACTGCTGGAAATCTGGTGAAGCGGGGCAGCTCTCTGGTTAGGAGACTTACGTGTGACACATTCCCCGCAGTTTTTTATGTATTGCTCAATATCTTGTGACATTTTTGGCCAAAAGAATCTCTTTCGAAGTAGGTCAACAGTTCTTTCAATGCCAAGATGACCGGACTCATTGTGAACAGAGTTAAGTACAATGTGGTGGTATTGTTTGGGCAGAACCAATTGGACAACCTCTTCCTCACCAGGTCTCTTAATGATGCGATAGAGCAGGTTGTCTCGTATAGTCAACTTATCCTTCTCACGCTTCATGGATGCAATCTCAGGACTTAAGCCTGTCCACTGATTCTGTTGAAGTGCTTGAATGACAGGTCCAATAACTGAATCCTCTTTTTGAGCCTTGACCAGATCAGCTTTTGGGACATGTTCCAATGACTGACGCTCCATTTGCAATGGGAAGGCGTAGATGTCTGGAACACACTCCGGGGAAGCTCCAATCTGGTCAACACAGCGGATAGGACTGTCTGGGGTTCCAGACACTTTGACTTTTTGACAGATTGACTTAACCACTGACTCAGATATGGTTTCCCATTCGGTGTCTGGGTCTAAATCAGGAAAGCGTCTGGAGAGAATGTCTGCATCAATATTATGCTTGCCTGGTCTATATTGGACATCAAAGTCATAGGTTGATAAAGCTGCGAGCCATCTGTGCCCTACTGCATTGAGCTTGGCCGTTGAGAGCACGTACGTCAAAGGGTTATTGTCCGTGCGTACTGTGAAGCGAGCTCCGTACAGATAGTCATGGAAACGGTCCACCACCGCCCATTTGAGTGACAAAAACTCTAATTGGTGTATTGGATAACGCTTTTCGGACTGGCTCAGCTTCCTACTAGCAAACGCAACCGGCTTCAAACTGTCCTCTTGTTGTTGATAGAGTACTGCTCCAAGGCCTTTGAAGCTAGCGTCAACATGTAGTTCATAGGGCTTTGTAGGGTCTGCGAAGGCTAGTACTGGTGCATGGGTCAAGCAGTGAATGATCTGGCTGAAGGCTTGAGAACAGGCATCATCCCACCTCTCACCAAAGGGTTCAGACTCCTTCAGATAAGTCTTAGAGGGATCTGGGCATTTTTTTCTACTCTTTTGAGTTGGGGCATAGCCTTTGGTCAGCTCTGTAAGTGGTCTCACAATAGTGGCATAATTGGCTATGAACCTCCGGTAGTACCCACAGAAACCCAAGAAAGATCTCAGAGTCTTTAAATCTTTGGGCTGAGGCCAGGTGGTAACCGCCTCGATCTTCTGAGGATCAGGAGAGACACCTTGAGCAGACACAATATGTCCAAGGTATTTCACCTGTGGCTGACAAAACTGGCATTTGTCCAGGGAAATCTTTAGGCCAGCCTCTTCAAGTCGATCTAAGACTTTGAGGAGTCTTTCCTCGTGTTCCTCTAGTGACTTTCCAAAAACAATCAAGTCATCAAGGTAAACCAGGACCTGAAGAAGGTTCATGTCTCCGACGGTCTTTTCCATTAGCCTTTGAAAAGTCGCTGGAGCTCCTGTTATCCCTTGAGGCATTCTCTCAAATTGGAAGAAACCAAGTGGGCAAATGAATGCCGTTTTCTCTTTGTCCTCCTCTGCCATGGCTATCTGATAGTAGCCACTACGTAAGTCCAATACAGAGAACCACTTGCTTCCAGACAAAGAGTCGAGAGCTTCTTCTATGCAGGGGGTTGTGTATTGGTCTGGCACTGTCCGACTGTTTAGCAACCTGTAGTCTATGCACATCCGGATTGTTCCATTCTTCTTGCGAACTATGACGATCGGAGATGCATAGGGGCTACGGGACTCTTTGATGATGCCAGCACCCAGCAGTTCCTGCAGATGTTTTCTCACATCCTCTATGTCTGCCGGAGCCAGTCGTCGTGATCTTTGGCGGAAAGGACTTGGATCAGAGAGACGGATGGTGTGCTCTACATCCTTGGCCAGGCCTACGTCCCACTCTTGGACTGAGAAGACTTGGGAACGGCTAGCCAGTTTTCGTCTAAGCCTAGCTTTCCATTGCTTTGGAATGGGGGATTCACCAAAGTTGATCTGACTGCTATCAAACTTTGGGGATTCTAGATTTTGGATGGGCATGGAGATTACACTTTCAGTGCGATACACATGAGCCATGACTGCTCCCACTGGAACAATGGTCTCTTTGATAGACTGGTTTTGCACTAAGATTCTGAAATTGTTGACCTGTACGGCATTGGCAGGCACCACCATGGGTTGTAAAAGTACATCTCCTGGCAGAGGAGCCAATGGAGAAGTGTCCACCATCAGTATCTCTTTGTCAACTGCTTGTTTGAAGTCAACTTTACAGGAAACTTGCAGGTCTTTTCCAGGAGGCAGAATCAAAGGGCTCGGACCCGTCCATATCACACTGCCCACCTCATCACTTGGGGCTAGGGACACAGAGCCCGCCAGAGTCTGATTACAATGGGCTTGGATACCCAGGGTCTTAGTAATATCCAACCCTTGCTCTTTACATTGCTTTACCAGGTCACGTACATGCCTGGTATTTGTGCCCACAATGACTGGGATCTGATCTTCTTTTGGACTGGGACAGATTAAAGCAAGAACTGTTGCAGTATGGCTGGTGCCCATTACTGCAGCTGAATACTCAATATCAACCACCACATAGCCATGATAGGGGTAGCTAACACTGGACTCACTTAAACCCCAGAGACCAAGGCCAGTCACAGGGTGCACCGGGACTGAAGAAAGGTGCTTCCTGTACCATGGTTCAAAGATAATAGTGACCTGAGAGCCACTGTCAAATAGTGCATCACAGGATTGTCCATTAATTTTTAAAGGCACAACACTTGGTGGTCCAATCAAACCTTCAGGGATTCCAGCTGGAGCTGGGGAAGTCAGTAGACCTTGCTTGACCTGACAGTTTGTGTCTGCCGTAGAATTGGTGTCGGTACTTTGACTCCCTTTCATCATCTTTACTGATTGTATGAGTTTTCTGATCACTTTGGTTTGGTTCTCACTATTGCGACACTTTGCCATGAAATGACCTTTCTCGCCGCATCGATAGCAAAACTGCTCATCTGGTTGTTGTCGATTTCGGCTAGGAGGGTTCGTTTTTGGTTTAGCCTCCACGGCCGTGACAAAAGTTGGTTTGTCTGAGGTTTCTGGAACCCTATCTCTCTGGGCCACCTTCTGTTGTAGTCTTTTAACTTGTTTTTTTCAAAGCAGCGAGCTCAGTGTCACCACGGTGTTCATTTGACACTATTGTTGACGTAGGAGTAGCACTATAACTCTTCTCTTTCACATCTTGAGAACTTGTCATGCAGGATGCTAACTTGGTCTTGAGTTCTTTAACTTCAGCTTTAAGACTTTGTATTTCTGTTGGGCTGACATCTATTGATTGCTTTGGTTGTATGGAGTGGACAGAAGTGTTTAGTCTTCTCCTTGAAGCCTCATACTCTTCTTCTGTACGGATTTCTCTTAGGAGCTGCAGGAAAGTAGGGGGTGCATTCTTTCTTTCTCGCAGGCGTAGCTGGATTAGCATGAGATCCGAAGCAACCGCCCCTCTCAGAAGCTGTTCTAAGCGAGCTTTGTCTTTGTAGTCAGCTGAGAACCCTCCCCTCTGTACAACTTTAGAGAGGGCTCGTTCCAGCCGTCTTAGAAAATCAGACAGTTTTTCTGTTGGCTGCTGTTGCATTAGCCGAAATGCAAAGTAGAGATCATCCCCTGATTCAGCTGTTCCAAATGAGCTCTCTAGCGCCTCCAGGTATACAGTGGGTTTTGCTTCAGGGTCTGCCTCTCTAATCGACTTTGCAATTTCCAGTGCGGGCCCCTTTAAGCTTTCCATCAACCTGCGTCTTTTTTCCTTCTCCGTACCTTCACTTTCTTCTACCATGAGCCATGCCTGTTCAAGCCACTGGTCAAACGGTTCCTCATTAGGTGGGACCGGCAGGTTCCCAGAGAACAAACGTAAACGTCGGTATCCACCTTCAGACTGCGGCTTGTGAGCCTTTTGCAGGAAATCACCAACTGCTTGCAAAATAGACTCCGTGGGACTGACTTGTGGAACTGATTCTGGTAATAACCCTTTAATGTCATTCATAGTCTTGCCCTCAGCATCCATCAAAGCTTTCAACTTGATACTGAAATCATTTGGGGCTGGAGCTTCACTTAGGGTTATTATTGGCCAACTGGTCTCACTTCCGGCATGGAAAACTTCAGGTGGTACATTTTCATTGCAATCCTCTTTGCATTCACACAGAGCCATCACACAGTTCTGGGTAGGATGGAACATTCGCCCTCGGACACGGACTCGGCCCAAGCATTTAACAGTCTGTATGGTTTCCTCTATCGCAGCTATTTCTACTTCTTCAGGAACCATAATCATGAGGGCTTTAACTTCTTCCAAACCTTCTCCCCTACACCACCTCTTCAGTTCTTCAGCCAGTTGGGAACGATCTGCCATTGTCTTACTGTCTTGCAATATTGGAAAATGTCAAAATCAGTCACTTTATGAAAACTTTAAAACTAAGCTATTTTCCCTTTAAATTTATTTATGACGACCCAAAATATCCCAGCAGTGCCTCCATTTTATGTAGCCCTTCCGTACTCGTTTGTTAAATGAGTGGGCTCTGGGTTCTCATTCTCTGATCAATTTTACTGAAAGTAATAATATTTTGGATCAACAGCACTATTTAAATTAAGTGTGAACTTTACGGTGAATATGAAATCAAATAATCAATCAAGTCCCAACACAAGTTATAATGTGAATATTAACCCCTTTTTTAATGAAAGTTGAAGAAATATAAAATAAAGCAATAATGTATTGATTTTTACAAAATAAAGCCAAATATGGACTCCTGCTGCAGAAATAAAAATCACACACTCACAGTGTAGGCAAAACTCTCAATCACAGTTCAGTAAATAAGTTGTAAACCTATGCTAAAGCCGGCAAACCCCTTTTTAAATCCTACGTTGCAGGCCTGAATCGCTGCTTGGGTTCGTAGGGACCAAAAACTCCACAGTCGCTTCGCTGAACCAGCAAAATAAAATAAAAAAAGGTACCTTGTGCACTTGAGTTTTAGTTCCAACCAACTTCTATGCTCCTCGCGATGCTCCTGTCCAGAAATGGCACACTCCGTCTCACAGCTCCGACTCCATTTTGAAAGATGTTTTGCCGTTAGCAATCACCAACTCCTCGTCCTCGTCTCGTCTCCCACGTCGCCAGAGGTCCTCTGAGCTTCCTGGGTGGCTCAGAGTGCTATCTGGATCTGATCGCTCGTTCTCCAGTCCGGGAACAGTCCTCTGAGTTTTTATATTCAGCCGATCTTGTTGACGGCAACCCAGTCCTTGGCTAAACCTGTTAGCGTCGGCTAATTTTTTCGAGGCTAACGTCACGGTAAACAACAGTCACAAGTCCTGAGCGAAGACTTTCTATAATCTACCACGTTTTCAGCACTCGATCATTAAATGGATCATCTGATGGATGAACCACAGCACAAACTTATATTATGTAGACACGGACGCATTCATTAGCTGCTCACTCCTTCTCTGCCAAAACCGGAACTCTCCCCCGCTCTCTCTCTCTTTTCGCTCCCCTCTCCCACTCCTCATGCACGTAACATAACGTCAATCAAATGTAACTACATACAAACACTGTTAAAGCACTGAAGGAAACATTTCAATCGTAATCCTTCCCAAAGCACAACAAATGAGCTTCCACAAAGAAAATAAATTAATTGTAACAAAATAAAACATTTGAATTCACAGTTTTTAACCTATTTATTTATTTATTGAATTATTTATTTATTCATGAACTTTTTGATCTATTTGTCCCATTTTTTACCCTGGCTACAATAGCATTGCTCAGAAATAGGGAATAGGGATCTATCGGTCATTTATTCTTGAATAAAATGTACTTTTATATTTTAACTGTAAAGGTTTCAGATACGAAAACATGTGACGAACATGCCAAACACGGGCTCTTAAATGTGCATTTAGCCCACGGAGTTCACACTGGACAAGCAGGGAGGGGCTTCTTCTTTCTTCCTCTTTTTCTACTGTTTACTAGCACATGCTCCCCACCTTCAGTTGGGTTCTTGGAGCAAAATGACAAAGCAGTGTAAATCTTGTGAATCTTGCTCAAGGCTTTTTCTTTTACAGCTGTATTCCGAAATATGACAGACTTTCCAGTCGGGGACAAACGACAATTAATAATTTCTCCTCCATGGCACTTCTGTGAATTAATTGGATGCCATTCATACGTCACTGCCAAATCGAAGTCCCTAATTGATCAATGTTTGACCTGGTTTAAGTTGCGTGTGTTCAGTTGCTGCATGTTTTGTGCATAGAGCCTGAAAACAGTAACAAGAACTTTTGGTAGTGACATTGGTAGTGACTTTGAATGCAGAAGCCTAAAATGTGCACTTTACATAGACCTTTTATTGGAAGTGGTCACTTAAATGTTTGTTGCTGAGGACGGTACAAACCTGGTCCAAGACTTTCATTCAGTTGCCACACATTTTTACACTTTGACACTGTTTTGCGTCATTGTGACCCATGTCCATTTATGGCAAATGGATTTTAGATTTACTAAACTATGATCATGAGTGCTGTAAAAGGCTCAACAACTGGAGAACATAACCTTTTTCTTTTTCCCTCTTTGCCTATATTTTATCCTTATTCTAAAGAGACATATAATTGTGACTATTTATCTTTTTAAATCCAGTTTTTGTTGGATGCTCAGTACTCTGCTAACTCCCTGCTGGACACCTTTTATGAATGACCTGTAATTCTTTCAATGTTACTCATGGTTCAAAACCATGGGGGGATTTGTTAGGAGGTATGAAGAAGTGAAAGGCGTGTGCAGAGGAAGATGGTGGTATTGTTACGGTTTCTGTTTCTTTGCCCTTGTGGTTTGTTTCCTTTTTGTTCTGTGATGTTTTCAGTTAACTTCCTGTTTTATTTTGTAGTATTTCCTGTTCCGTTGTTGTTTCGAGTTTTACCTTGCCCCATCAGTCCTGAGTGTTTCCACCTGTGTCTTGTTGCCTTGTATGTATTTAAGTCTTGTCTTTCCCCTCCTCCTGTGCTGGTCCATATTGTATTCTTCCCCGGTTTCGAATCTTTCTAGTGTTACGAGTTTTGCCTGCCGTATGCAGTGGTTTTGGTTTTGTCTTTAGTTTTGTTATTAAACCCCGTTCTCCTGCAACCTCCTGCTTCATCTCCTCTCTGCGCCTGGGTACTCCCTCATCCGCCCCCCGTGACAGGTATTGGACCAGTGGAGCATAACTATAACAGTGATTACCAGATCACAATGGCAACGATCCTGAGGACAGCCTCATTGAGGCTCTGGCAGAAGTTGACCAAGGCACTGCCATTTGGTCCCATTCTTCCCAGCATTATGCCTGTAAACACACAAAAGCCTCTGAGATCTTGGATCTTTCACATGAGCAGATCCAGAAGGAAAATGTATGGAAGACTTACCCATGATGGCAGAAAAAATGACAATTCCAAGCACATTCATTCCATCGCTGGTTCCTTCACGAGTGCGTATGAGCACATCTGGAGGGGGAGTCAGGTCCAGAGCAAAGTTCTGCATGTCACTACTGTTGTCGTCCTGGACACCGTAGATGAGAGGCCTCCGTGTGGTGGAGTCCGCCTGGGCCTGACTCACCGTGGGTTTGGGTTTCACAATGATTTGGCTTCTGGTCTGATACTGAGATACCAAACACACACTGATGTAAAAACAGTTGTTCAAAGAGAGGGTATTCCCTCAAACTTGTTACATCTCACCTGTTGAAATGTGGCTTGGACCAGGTTTGATGGAAACATGTTGCTGTAATGCAAAAAACACACATTTACAACAAAAACACACAGACAGAACATCATCAGCTATGCCTCCTGTCTCTTTCTCAAGCTATGTTGACACTGCCCTTAGCAACTTGCGTTCAAGTGATCACTTTCAATGAAAAGTCTATAAAAAATTGCATAAATGAGCGTTACAGTTATCCTTGCTTAAAATTTTCATGTTCTTGTACAACTTTGCAAGTTTTTTACGACCATTTTTTGGGCTGTATGTACAAAATTTGTTGTTAAACTAATGTTAAAAATTAAACCAGGTCAAACTTTGACCAGTTAGGGACTTGGATTTGCTAGGGACATATGGATGGTGTCCCTTTTTTTACTCACGGAGGTGCCAACCATTGTAAACATGATCGTGGAGGAGAAATTAAAAGTTGCCGTCTGGGGTGCGGCTGGAAATAAAGGACACAAAGTCTTTCATTTACTGGAGTAGAACAGTAAAAAATTATAGAGCAAAATCAGCAAGATCTGCATCGCGTTGACATTTCGCACCAAGCCTCTTCCAACCGTAGGTGCCAGACATGGGGTAGTAAACAGTAGCAAAAGAAAAAGAAGAAACCCCTTTCCATTTTTCCAGTGTGAATACCCTTAAGCTAGACGCACGTTCAAGAACGCGCTTTCATAGCAACTTCTAATTCATTAATTCAGTCATCTAATTCCAGCCGGGCAGAAATACCGCAGTTACTATTTCTTCTTCATGATCATGTTTACAATGTTTCGCACTTCTGTGTGTTTGAAAAGGGCGCTATCCACACGTCACTACCAAATCCGAGGTTTGGTGAAAGTTCAGCTGATCGTGTTATGGTTTGGGTTTCTTTTGTATTGGTTTTTCCTTTATATCTTGTTCTGTCATGTCATGTTTTTGAGTTTTACTTCCTTTGTCCCAATCTGTCCTGATCTTGTTCACCTGTGTCTTGTCTGCCCTGTCTGTATATAAGTCTGGTCCCTGCCTTCCTCTTGTGCTGGTCCATTAACGTCTCATATAATGTCTGTCACGTCTTCCCTCCTGCCATTTGTTCATGTTTTGTATCACAGCAAGTTTAGTTTTGTTTTCCTGCTCTGCAGTGCTTTTTGTTAGTAATTAAACCTTTTGCCCTGTAACCGTGTGCCTCCCGCCTCTGCATTCTGGGTCCTTCCTGCTCGCCTGCCCCTCCCAACCTGACAGAATGGACCAGCCTTACTTTTTCCTGGACCCAGCAGAGCGGGACATGCAGCTTTTGGAGTCCTACTGCCTGGAAGCAGAGAGGACTAGGTCTTATTGGGACTTTGACATGCTCCAGTTTTGCACTCCTGCTATGGAGGGGAGCCATCTTGACTGGAGAGGGAGCCGTCTTGCCATGAGGGGGGGGTCGTTGTCGCCGCCGCCATCCCCGTCAACATCCCGTTTTTGTTCCGGAGGTGGTCCTGGACGCACCACAACCTGTTCCAGTGGTGGTCCTCGATGCACCCCGACCCGTCCCTGCTCCTAGGGGGGTGCCGGCTGCACCCCGACCCGTCCCTGCTCCTAGGGGGGTGCCGGCTGCACCCCGACCCGTCCCTGCTCCTAGGGGGGTGCCGGCTGCACCCCGACCCATCCCTGCTCCCAGGGGGTTGCCAGCTGCACCCCGACCCGTCCCTGCTTCCATGGGGGTGCTGGACGCACCCTGACTCACCCCTGTTTCCAACGGGGAGCCGGACCCACTCTGGCCCGAGCTCGACGACTGGCCCGACCCGCCGGAGCTCGACGATTGGCCCGACCCGCCAGAGCTCGACGACTGGCTCGACCCGCCTGAGCTCGACGACTGGCCCGAACCGCCGGAGCTCGACGACTGGCCCGACCTTCCAGTCGACTCCATGCCCGACCCGCCGGAGCTCGACGACTGGCCCGACCCTCCAGTCGACTCCATGCCTGACCCGCTGGCCGACTCCATGCCTGACCCGCCATGCATGACTTGGCCATGCTGGCCCCAGACTTTATGCCAGACCCGCCTCGTCTGCCACGCCGGACCGCTTGGCCTCCCGGCCGTCCTCCGGACCTGCGTCGCAGGACAGCTCGTCCTCCGGACCTGCCTCGCCGGACAGCTCGGCCTCCCGGCCGTCCTCCGGACCTGCCTCGCCGGACAGCTCGGCCTCCTGGTCGTCCTCCGGACTCATCTTCTCGGCCTCGCTGGTGTCCCAGGCCTGGCCTCCTTGGACTTTGTTGCCTGTCACAGTTTGTCCTACAGGCCCCCTCCTCTTTGGTTGACTTTTGGAACCTCAGTGCGGTTCCTTGAGGGGGGGGGGGTACTGTCATGGTTTGGGTTTCTTTTGTATTGGTTTTTCCTTTATATCTTGTTCTGTCATGTTTGAGTTATGATTCCTGTTTTATTTTGAAAGGTTTCCTGTTTTGTCGTGTTTTTGAGTTTTACTTCCTTTGTCCCAATCTGTAACCGTGTGCCTCCCGCCTTTGCATTCTGGGTCCTTCCTGCTCGCCTGCCCCTCCCAACCTGACAGATTGACATTCAAGCAGTTGAAAGTTCAGCTGGTTGAACTTTCAGCATGCATTGAGTAAACTCCCAGTTTGTACCAAGAACAGACTTAAAATCTGCGTAGCGATGCGTGAACGTGAGAGTTGTTATCGCTGAAGCCTGAAACACAGGTTTACGTGCGTTTATATCGACTTTTCATGGAAAGCGGCTGCTTGAACGTGCTGTGGCTGGTGAGAATGTAGCTTCAGAGCCTCGTTGTCTAAATCAACAACTTGGCTGCTGTCTTACATCTTTCAGTTCTTTTGTGCTGACACTATTGTCACACAACACACCTGAAACCGTCCTCCACCCATTCCTAGCTGCTTACACACACCTCTCCACCTCTTTCTCACACTCTGTTGCTCTGGACAGTTGACCTTTATGTCCTCCACCTTCATCATCATCTCTGCTTTCCACTACAAACTGAATTTAAACATTTGTCCAAGATTTCTTTTCTACAACTAAATGTGTTTTTTTTGCTGAGATTATTCCAACAATCAAAGACCCAGAGAATGGAACGTCTGGTTTCTACAGCAAATTAAATAATCAGGTGAAGTTGACTTCATCGTGTCTAATGACGATAGGTCCTTTTATAGGGAGTCATGGTTTTGTCATGTGATAAATCATAACATGGTTTATCTGTCAAACAATGAATGTCCACTGTCAAAGTTAATTTTGGGTTTATCAACACCAGAGATAATTTCCTCTGATAATTTTGTCAGGTGTGAAAGTTCACCTGAACTCTAGTTCATTCCAAGCCTGAGAAGTCCGACCCTTTCTGTTTGTCTGTTTACTTGCAGAGACTCTGGTGCCGTGATGTGTTTATCATGGTTTTTCATCTTACTGGCAATAATCTTTTTTTTGTGCTTTTTCCATCCATCAGAAGAGCAAAATGACAGAAGCTGAGAACCTCTTTTGCTGGACAGATTATGTTGTTACAGTCAGGGCCATTTCAACACGTTTAGTTTGTCTGAAAACACATTTTGTATATAAAGCTGCAGCCACAACACACAAGCTATACGAATGATTCATAAAGTGGGACATTACAAAAACACCAGCATGTTTTCTGTAAATCAAAATTACTAAATGTTACAAATGTAATAAAATGTCATATAATTCAAATAGCTTAAAAAGTTAAAAGAAAAAAAGACCATTTCCACAAAACATACAAACACTTTTTTTTAAAGAAAACGATAAAATGTACTATGAGAAATAAATTCAAGGTTTCAAGGAGGAAAGTATGAAAATTATTAAAAATGTTACACAATAAAAAACTATTCAAACAGAAAATTTAGGGAAACGTATAAATTACAAAATGAGAAGCCTAATGGGTCAACGTATGGACAATCATGATTATGTGAAGTATTTTTGATACCTTAAGCCTGTTGTTTTTTCTTCAATTCTTTTGTGTTTATGTGAATAATATACACTTAATGTGTAAAAATGTTTGTTTAAAATATAATAAGATTAATGTGATTTTTCTTCTGCAGACTTTTTTTTTCAAGCACTTTATTACTTTTTGTCTATTATGTTCATTTGACTGTATTATTTTGTGTCAATCAAATCAATCAACCAAACTTTGTTCATATGAATTAATTCATTCTTTCGTGTCTGTCTTTTGAGTTTTGGACAAATCAGAAAGGGGAGAGACAGTGAAGTGCATGTTTTAGACAGCATAAGGAAAAGTGTGGATAAAAGAGGAGTTGGGGGGTAAAATGGAGATGGGGGGTGTTGAATTCCAGAAAGACACAGAAGAGTCAAAATAGGACGCAGATGGAAAAAAATAACACAATAATAAGCAACAAAATTGCATGGGGTTTGTCATTATGGCTGTCAAATGTGATTATTTACCAATGGGCTGATTTTTGTGCACAAGCACATCCACACACTCATAGACTAACAAACAGAAATTAGCACACAACTAACAACCAACAGCACTAATCAGAAACTTTATATGGCCCATGCAGATAATGACAACTTTTGTGAAATAATCTGCTTATGCAGGTGTGGTGCATCTTTAAATAAAAGTTAAAACAGTTTTAAAGTATGAAGTACCTGGACAGATGCACCCCTTTGAAGCTATGAATATTGGTTTATCATTATAAATCATGAAATTTAAGGGGATATTTTTTGTGAAACTACGCATAGAAGAGCAATTTTACAAAAAAATAAAATAAAATAAAAACAAATCTACTTTTTAGATGAAGGCAGGATACACCCTGGACAGGTTTCCAGTCCAGCAAATCTTTGTAAAGTACCTTTTGTCTAAAGTAGCTCACAAAAGTGTTTCATAAAAAACTTTTTCCAATTTAAAAAAAACAAAATCAGGGCAAAATATTTGTGTGATTTGCACTTCAGCATAGGTGAAACTAAAAGTATTCTGAGCCATCCACGCCTTCAAATAACCTCTTTTCCCAGAGTTGTTCACTTCTTATGCCTCAGCTTTAAAATCATACAAGCTTTGTCAAAAAGTAAAAATAAATAAACACATTCTCTTCACTTTAGCAGGAGGGACAGCTCTGAATGTAAATACTTAAATGCTTCAAAAAAATAATTAAAACTTCATTTATGTATCAAGAATTTGATTAATAACTACATCTAATGTACTGTATATCTGAAGTGTGTTTGAATTGTTAAAGATGGGTCGTAGAAGTTCAGACGGTTCACTCATCTTCCTGTGGGGTTTCCTTCATTTTAATTTTTGAGTATTTGAAGCAGCTCTTTATCTTAAAATCTAGCGAGCCTTACGAGCAATCAAAAGGAAAACAGTTTTCTTTTAAAAAAATGTATTTTCATTGTATTTTATTTATTCATTCTGTATTTTCACAGCTCTGAAGAGGATTTAAAGAAATACATAATCTATCATTTAATACAGGGTTGCTAATTCCAGCCCTCATGAGCCACTGCTCTTCTGTAAGCACACACCTGATCCAGCTATTCAAAAGTGATCAGTCATACTAATGTGAAATGTAAAAATGTATTAAAATAGCCTAACACCTCCTAATACTATCTAAACACGTACATAGGCTGTCTTCTTAGATTTGGTTCTCAAACAGCAGCCATTTCCTGTATAAGTCACATTCCCTCAGTCATGGTCATCATTATTGGGGTTTTACCGGATGAGATCCAGCAGGGCATCAGCAGAACTCATGATGGGCTTGCTGCTGTCATCAGAGTCTTCTTTCTGAGCTGCACCCCCTGGGTGGATGATGGAGACCATTATGATCCCCACTATCACAGCCACAAAGGTGGTCCACAGGTAATATGACACGGTGATGAGACCAAGCCGGCTGGAGCACTTGGCATCAAGAGCTGCCAATCCAGACATCAAACTGGAAGAAGACAGAAAAAAAAAACAATCAGGTATGCCTGAGCATCATGGGGATATTGTAAACAGCTGGCACAAGTTAGAGCATGCTCACTTTTTGGAATTATTGTGACACTCGGATGGAGGAGTGCAAAATAAATCAGAAAATATATATATTTTTTCATTTATGAAATATTGTAGGTCTCACAGAGGAGATTAATTTGATGAAACAGGAAAAACTAGAGATGTTTTTTTTATTGATAAATATGCTCTCACTGAATATTTTATGTTGTCATCAACCTAAGAGACTCTGACTTGAAAAACAAAAGAAGGGACTGACAATGCACATAAAAAGCAAGTCTGAAACATGTAACAGGTCTGTTACAAGTTTTACATTTTTCCCCTCTATGTCAAGCAGCTAAATTATACATCCATTATTTTTTTTAAATACATGTTTGCTATTACATTTTCAGCTGCTTACATGTGGCTCACAATGAAGTTCTTTACTCATCTGCAAAGTTATCACTGTCCTGTCACTGTCTGCAGCCGTTGCCACTTCAATAAAGGATGCTACACAAAGCAGCACAGATCTAATTATAACTCAGTGAAGTGGAGGATGATAATAAAAGTTAATGAATTGGTTTCCTCTCTGTCTCTCAAATTGCAAACTTTTCTTTTTTTTTCTCTTCACTTCCGTATCCATTATCTGTAATCTGATTGGTTGACCAAAGCTGCTTATAAATGTTTGTATGTTCATTTCTCATTAACATGGACCTTCTATGGATAAATGATGGTGGATTTGGTGAAAAAAGCTACACTTGTCCATTTACACATAGCTTACAGCAGGTTAAGGTTTGTTATGGGACCTCTGTATAAAGCATGAGCTACACGCTTTTTAAATTCTTGCATCCACACTTTAGATGTGAGCACACACTGTGCCACCAGAATCCACCCACAACCTCATGAATGAGGCTCAAGAGTCAATCTCTAAACATTTTCTTTGCTGCGTAAACTGTTGTTTTTTTTTTTTTTTAACGATCTTTAGTGAGCTGTAAGAGTCTGAGCTGTGAGTGTCTGAAGGGCTTTACTGTCTCTGAGCAATGATTCATGTCAGGATATTCTTGACCCGTGTTGTGGGGTTGTTCTCTGTGAGTTCACCTACAAGTCAACTATTTTCTTAAAGACCAAACTAAATTTTTGCTTTTCTGTGATTCGTTTTTCCCTTCCTAATGTCGTTGATGGTAAAAGAAAAAGAAAAAAACAACGTTTAGTCCAGCATCCACCTGCAGACGGAGTTTGAAAATCCATCAAATCTTCAAACAGCACCCTGATGATCCTGGCAGTTTTACACGGCAGCATAGAAGGAGGAGCCTCCTGCATTTCCCTGTGGACTTTGTAATTTTTCTTTGTAATTTTCCGATGTTAAATGAAAGGCAAATGACGTGATCATGAGCGCGTTTCAAGAAGCATGCCAAAAAACTACAGTTATGCCCCCTGTTCTGTCTCCAGGGAAGCTGTACATGTTGGATCTTTACACTTCTTTACACCGGATGTCTCTAGTTTGGAACATACGATTAAATCCAGGACTCATCCAAATTTAGCATCATTTTAAACGGAAATAACACTGATGAATTCTTTTTTACATGATTGGAAACACTAGCAGGCATTGGCCTGAAGGTCTACAGGCAGGAACTGAACTGCTGTTAGGACACAGTCCTTCAGCTCTCTTGTCTATTCCGCATCTTAGGGTTCACCGCCTTCAATGTGGAGCAATGATCCCAACCTCCGGGCCATAGACCGGTACCGGTCCTTGGGACAGTTTGTACCGGGCCACAGAGAAAAAAACACAACCTACATGTCTTCCGTTTTATTTGTAATCTGATTCTGAAGAAAGTTTTTACTTTGGAAAACTATTGGATTCGGACTCATTCTTGAGGCACGTCAATTCACGCGACGAAAATCCATCCGCTACTATTATGAAGCAGCTGTGCTGACCGTTAAATTGAAACCCCTGAGCAAGCAAAGTTAACAAAAAAATGTATTTGGAGAGTTTCTTTATTTGCAGAAAAGAGCCAGCGAGGAAACATGAGACGAGCCTTCAACTTAAAAAAAGAAAAAGAGAGCTGCAACCAGCTGTCTAATGTTACGAGGATGCTGATGATAAAGTTACTCAAATGGTAGAGTCCCATTTATTATTATAATTTCAAAATCAACTGTTTAAGTGACCGTTATTTTGCATTTATTCGTCAAACCTTAAAAGTCGGATGAGGCTGAGGTTGGCATCCAACGTGTTAACTTCCACTCTGAAAGTTATGGGCTAAGGGAAAATTTATATCACTTATATTTTAATGGTTCATTCATGAAATCCAGTGTACAAATGACGTTTATGTCAGCTGCAGATATTTTACAGAGGATGAAGATAAACTTCACACTCCAAAGTTAAGGGAGACTGGAAGCTGGCCGATCCGCGAAAATATAAAAATATTGTCTAACATTAAACGGATAAAGGTTGGGGACCAATGATGTAGACAACGGTCCACCTTTGTGATGGAAAGGTACCTGGACTCATTACTACATCAGCTGCCTCTGGTGGTTTCTTAGAAGTTTGCTAAGCTCTTCTTACACGACCCTTTTCAGTGTTAGGGAGCACCTATGGCAGCCCATTTTTCAGGCTTGTTTGTGATCAGAGGTTTTTAATAATCATCGGTTGGCTGCTAAAAGGGGTGTGTAAAATAGCAAGGGCAGAGGTAGAGCTATCTTTGATGTTGGCTGGTTTGACACAGCAATTACCATGTCAACTCTCCCAGTAAACAGAACGCTGCTGCTGACGTGAGTGCCAGATGTGGGGAGCAGTGGAAGTCCTTGCTAGAACGGCGTATATTTATGCACAGCAGACAGACATACTGGAACACCTGCTCAACAATCTGGATGACGATCTTTGTCATTTCAGCTCTCAGTTAATCCATTTTGTTGGCAAGAGATTCTACTTTTACAAAATAAATAAATAAACAAAATAAAAGCACATGGGCTCTCCTAGGTCTCTACATACCCTCGCCAGGACACCAACTGCAATTTTGTCTTCTGTCCCTGCACCTCTGCCTCATTTTCTCAATGCTTTCAAGTGGATGGTCATCCACAGATAGCAGTCCTGCTTTTTTGTTCAGGTACAATGTATGGAGAGTTAGAGAGCTAGTCTAAGGTGTGCTCATTTTTTCTAATTTTTTGAGTATCCAAGGTCTACCTACATTGGGAATTTTTAAAAACTCTGAAAGGTTTTTGGATTAAACTAAGCTCAAAAGCTAAAAGTCTCATTCATAAATGTATGTCCTTTTTTTTTGCAAAGAAATTAGTTCAATTTGTTAGAGCAGAAAACACCTTTATGTTCACTTCAGAAATGTCAACAAGGATACCCCAACATCACTGGAAAGAAGCAAAAAATATCAAATGGAGAGAGAATTGAAAACTTTAAAGGCTAAGACAAAAACTTTTAAAGCTTTCAATTTTCGTTTTAATTTTTTTTCTAAATAAAATAATATCTAGGATAAAGGTAAATGTTTTGCTTTTTATTTTTTATTTTATTTTATCTGTTTAACCTTTATGGTAATTAACCAGGTAAGCTACATGTACTTAACATGTTCTTATTTATGATAACAACTGGGAGCTTAGCCAGTAACTGATCACAAGTGATGAATAAAGTTTACTTGACACAGTTGATTGTATTTAAACATGAATTGAAGAAATAAAATTAAAGCGGAAAAAAAGGATCCAGAAGAAGACCAAAGATCTCAGAACAAAATAAAAATAATTACCGGTATGTTTAAGTTGAACAGCTTCATTCAGATTTTTTAAGGTTCACCCAATTTTGAATTTGCCTGCAGGTTATAAGAATTCGCAGCTCCACTAGTGTGTTTTCTGCATCAAATCTGAGTGTTTTTCAGCAGGCACTGCATCCTTTAAAACTGTGCAGATGATCCTCCACACAGACTAATTCCATATCAATCAAAAGGATCACTGAAAGCTGCCGACTTACTATCTGAAATGCACTGTGTGTTTCCATTTGACATAAAAACTCCATAAAAGTAATTGTGTTCCAGGTCATTGTGCGCTCTTACATTAAGGTAAATATGTGTTTTTATACAGACAAAATAACATTTTAGCAAGAATATATGTGAAATTAAGAAGCCCAGCCTCTGTACACCGTCTATGTTTGTTTTTACTTCTTTGATATCTTTGATAAATGATAACTTATCAGGGCTTTTGGTATAATTTTAAAAAGGTGGGAGAACACGACCAAAACAACTTCTGTCTAAACTAATTTATGTGTTTGCCGTAAAATCCTGATCCACACAAGCAGTGCTCTCACACAGTCTTACCAATTAAAACATGCATCCAATATGACGCAGATAATATCACAACAAACACGGACAAACATGATGATCTGAAGCTACCTGGACACCACGAGGGGCAGAATCAGCATCTTCAACATCCTCATGAGCAGTTCTCCAGGGAACTGAAAATACTTCACCTCCTGTGGGCAAAAAAAAAAGAAAAAAGAAGCATTTAATGCAGATGTAAAAGTGCTTTGTTCTTGTTCTGAAAATGAAGATGTTATTAAAGTCATGAACAAAAAGACAAGAGGACGTCCTCTTTGTTCCACAGGAAAGACGTTCTGAGCTCCGAGGGTAGGAGAGCTTCATGTCTGTTCTTCAGAATTAAACGTAATACTCTCATTTCCTGGCTGTTTCTTTCAAGTTGCACTCATGTAAGGATGAAAACTGAAAACTCTTAAGGCCACAAAATGAGGTCAGCATTAAACAAAAGCTAAAATACTACAATAAAACTGGATTGATCACAAATGCAACCATTCAATTAGCTTTCAGACCACTGGAAGTCTTTCTATTGATTTTTGTTTCTGTCCAACCAACACAAAGGAGTATCATGACATGTAAACTGGTTTGAAATACTCTGTAACTTTGTTGCAGCAACTTAGATGAAAGTAGTTCACATTTTTTCAGCAGAGTAAAGTGGTTCAGTAAATCTTAGTTTTTATGTTTTGAGGGCTGAGTTTAGAAAGAGGTACGAGAAACAAGTGCATAAAAATAATTTCTATGCAAAACAGAAACATTTCAAAGACATTTCAGGTGAACAAAACAGAAGTCCTGAACCATTATTTACTGTTTAAGCAATTCATAGAAATAACCATTATTAATCAAACACACAAATACAGAACGTTTTTCACACAATTAATACTTATAAAAGTAACTTCTTAAAGAAACTTCAGGCTCTGCTTTGAGGAAAGAGTATGAATCTCTTCATACCAGGAGCTAGGTCAGCCATAAGAACATCACTACAGTGCCGACCCAGACCGTGACAGCTGCAATATTAAACTGTAGCCACCCCAGCAAGGGCGACAACCGTGGCAACAACCACCAACCAAGCCGGCAAGTACTGGTAGAAAAAAATCCCCACAAGAAAACACTGGGGCTAAACTCATAATAAGATGCTAAGTTAAATACATAGGATGCATATAAAAACTTAAAATTGAGAATAAGATTAAGTTCAATAAAATGAAATATATAAAGTAATATAAATTAAAACTAATAGAATACATAAGCAGATAAGATCGACTAAAAGCGGAATTAAAAAGTGGGTCTTGAGCCGGTTCTTAAAAGCTGTTGCTAGGCAACATAGACTTTCAACCTTATCCACAGATTTTTGGATTGAGGTCCAGAAACTGGCTGAGCCACTCTAGAACCTTGAAATGCTTCCACTCTTTTGTTGCTCTGGCAATGTATTTTGGATGATTGTCTTGTTGGAAGATGCAGCCATATTTCATCATCAGTGCTCTCATTGATGGACGGAGGTCCATCCATCCATTTTCTTCCGTTTGTCTCTTTAGGGGTCATGGGGCTGCCGGAGTCCATCCCGGCCACTTGTGGGCCAAGGCAGGGGACATCCTGGACAGGTCGCCAGTCTGTCACAGAGTCACACATATCACCCACCCATGCACACTCACATTCACACCTATGGACAGTTTGGAGTGACCAATTAACCTATGAAGCATGTTTTTGGACGGTGGGAGGGAGCCGGAATCCCCAGAGAAAACCCACACATGCACGGGGAGAACATGCAAACTCCACACAGAAAGGTCCCTCATTGATGTTCTGTTTCAGGTCCCCCAGCCAGGACTTAAACCAGGAGCCTTCTTTCTGTGCGGCAAGAGCGATAACCACTGCACCACCGTGCAGCATGGACGGAGGTTCTTGCCCAAAATCTCACCATACTTGGCCTGCTGATCACTTCCTTCACATAGATCAGTCATCCTGGTCCGAAAAGCAGCGCCAAAGCATGATGTTTCCACCCCCATGCTTCACAGTGGGTGTGAGGTTCTTGGGATGCAACTCTGCGTTTTTCCACTCCAAAGATGACAATCAGCGTTTACACAAAGGATTTCCATTATTCTCTCAATCGTCCCTGTGGACCATCCAGATGTTTTCTGGTAAACTACAAACACGCTCTGGCATGTGCTGGCTTAAGTAAGGAGGACATTTGAAGAACTGCAGGATTTTAACCCTTGACAACATCATGTGTTACTAATCGTAGCCTTTATTACTGTGGTCCCAGTTCTCTCCAGGTCATTGATCAGTTTTTACCGTGCAGTCCTGGAATCTTTCCTCACAGTTATTAAGATCATTTTTCCCCCACCTGGTAAGATCTTGCATGGAGCTCGAGGTGGAGGGAGATTGTCAGTGATCTTGTATTTCTTCTTTTTTTTTTTTAATAAGGACGAAAAGTTGAAAAGGGCACCGCATAGTCTTTACTTGACCCTGCATGGTTGGACAATGCAGCTATAATCCACAGCTGTGCTGACAGCACGTGAGCTCCATGACTGATGATCTATGACTGAAACACAAACTTATTTTGTTTATTTCAAGAATATATATTTTAAAAAAAGAGTCAATTCAATTGACCATATATATTATAACACAACAATGTACATGTCTGAAGACATGTTGGTTGAATGAAAAACCACATGTGTAAGTAGTCAGTACATTAAGGGACAATTTCATTTGTTTTCTCTGGTAGCGTCAGCCCAAACCTTTATCATTTTGCTTTTGTGCTCACCAGATTAAAGCAAATCTTAAGTGACCTAGCTGAGGCTACGCAGCCGTGTGCACCCACACACACATGCTAGCACAAGATTAGTGCCTTGCAGCCCTCAAACCTCGACCAGCAGTCTGAAGGCACAAAAGTCCGTGCATGTGCCCGTGTCAGGTCTCACTGCAAGCACTTTTATCTGACATGCAATTAGAAAAAGCTTTTGATTGATTGGATTTTAATCTTCTATTGTGAGAGTGGAAGAGACGTGGGCTATTTTTAGGTCTGTTTTTGAACATGATGGGGCTTTGGTCACATGGTGGTGGGAGAAGAGGTTGCACGCTTATCATGAAGCCACTCTGCATTCAGTCAGCTTCCACCCTCACACATACACACCTACCTACGTAAGTTCGTATGTCAAACCAGGTATTTATCCCACTGGTTGAATTTTTTGGCTAAAGATCAATTTTAGGTCAGTCATTTCGATCAAATCGGATCATTGAAAAATGAACCAGTATCAACTGTGAATCGGATCGTCAAACAACAAATTATGATATAAATCGTTGGTAAATATTATCGTTTTACCCCTAGTAAACACATTTGAATGCATATTCCTGGATGTTTGAATGCAGCTGAGATTCAGAAACCTAGACTGATTATTTTTACATTTAGAGTTTTAGAACTAAATTGTTGAAGGCATTTAACCCTTTTTAGTTTGTAAAGACCCTTTTTAAAGTCCCAGTTCAAGCAATGGCCGCTTACAGGAACAATTTCAAAAAAACACATCTTCACAGATTATGAAAAACTTCCATGTTTAAAACAAATTTTAGAAACATCCACAACTAAACCTGACAACCCGTGACCTATATCTATGTTTTTGTCTCACACCAGTCTGCAGGACATTCACTGAGACTCTCAGGAAGCAGGAGCTTGTTCGGTCTGTTATTATCATCACGAAACTCTGTGATTGTGACTCAGGCAAAGCCAGGAATTACACATATTCTGTTGCAGGAACTCACAGTGGTTTCTTTCAAACAAACAAAAAATCAATAAATGAGATACAAAGGCTGCATTTTATTCGTTCTTCCTGTTGCCAATCATTGCCAATTGAGCTTTGAGTTGAAGGGTCGTCCAATTTTCCGTCCTGTGAAAACTTGTGAACTTAGCACGGTGCCCACTACTCCACACCTCAGAACAACAGGCCACATGTTTTAAGGTTACCACCTTGTGGTTTTGACAAAATTAGGTAAACTCCTCAGGATGCTGGACTAAAGTGAGATTAAATGAAACTTAAATTAAAGAGTAAATGCTACAGCAGTGGAGGGGGTGAGATGGGGGTCAGGGGTAGAGGGCAGGATGAGTCTTTTCCACCTGACGTCACAGTGTTTAAGGGAGGCGACAGACTGACCTGCTCCGACAGCCGCCTCGTTCGCAGGAAGAACCCCAGCAGACATCCAACGACCACGGCCAGCACAGAGAGGATGAGAAGACCGTTCTGCCTGCAGACGTTCTTCACTCTCACCCACACGGCGTCCAGAGCCACTGCCATGTCACGTCAGCCGGCCCCGGCCCTCAGAAACCCATAAATGTGGATGATCCAGTTGTGGGTGGGCCAGAAAATGTTGAATCAACAGATAGAGAGGAAAACATCCAGGACCCAGTTGTAAAGAACACCCCGTCCTCTGTGACGCCTAAAGCACCTTTGGGCTCAGCATCCTCCTCGTCCTCGCTGTCTGTGCCGAGATAAGAGGATCCTATCACAGCACCCCTCCCACCCTGCTCCACCCATCCCAGCAGGAGGAGGGAACAGCTGGCATACCATGTCCCAGTGGGTTAACATGACCAATCCTGTTAGAGGGCGGCTGTATAAAACAGGTCTGACGCCGGATTAAGAACCCATGAGCAATCTGTTAGAGGTTGGCAGAGAACCCCCAATAGTCAGAGGTCTGCATGGTTGTTCCAAATAAACAAGCTGTCTGTGCAAGCTGTTGGTGCTCGTTGCGTTTTCCTGACGCTGACCGGCTGCTGCACCCAAACAACCCCCACCCAATAATGCAATCATTAACAAACGATAAACCGTATCATGCAAAAACGGAATCAAAATACTTTGTTGATCAACTAACCCATAGCAAATTTACTTGGCCCATAAACTCAATTCAAGTCCAGTCATTCAGCCAGTGCACTTGACTTCTAAATCCACATCCACGACCTCTAAGTGACAGGAACTAATATTATATCTGCAGTAAGTCAGCTACACTCCTAAACCCTGCCACAGAAATGTTAGTAAATGGATTAAAACTGCATAACGTTAAAAAATATGTGTCAGTCAACCGAGAGGCAACTGTGAAGTTTGATTTATTTTCACTTTTAGTGCTAAATGCCAGACAGGCCAAAGAAAGTTGAACACAGCCAAGTCAAATTAGCTGAGGAGTTCAACACTGTGTTGCAAAGGATTTCTATAAAATGCAAAAGGAAAAGACATTAAATAGAATCGCCCTATAATAATGCTAAAGACTCTGATACTTTTCAAATAAAAAGTATATTTTCAGAAATGAGCGTTTGGTTTCATAAAACTAAGACCTCAAACTACAGCAAATCTTATAAAAGTAAGTAAAAGCATTGCTTTTATGCTGAATATTTTCAAAATTCATGATCTTCCCAGTTGAACAAGTTTGCTTTTGTTATTTAAACTCACTCTAATAAAATGTTGGTGCTTTTAACGTGTTCTATCATTTTTCTCATGATGGAGGACATATATAAAGAAAATTAAGACTGTGTTTCTTTGTATTTCCTTATTCAAATTTTGGTGAATCAGGAGCAGACAAAAATGCCATTGGAAAGAGCTTGTAGTCGTTATCGTACAAACTACAATCATAGGGCCACAAGTTCTTTATTTTCTTTATTTTCTTCTATTTTCTATTGTTGCTGCAGCTACATGTCATATCAGCCTGGAGTAAAAGTGCTGCAGGCCAAAGCTGGAATGACTTTTGGGAAAACAAAACATCCCTGAGGGGATCACAGGCTGCCATGCCTGCTGACCAGAACAGATGGAAGATCGGCTTTTGGTCCAAATTCATCAGATGTGATTTCATGATCATTCTAATCCCCCCCCCCCCCCCCCCCCCCCGCCCCCATCCCACTTCTCTCTGAGTCAACAGTCAGAATGTCACTTCATTGATAATAAACTTTTTTGCTCTCACTGTTGGAGAAGAACACGGAGCATCACCTTCTCCTCTGTCCATGCCTGTTAAATATCTAAACATGCAGACAGAAAGTATGTTTCACAACCCAGAATCCCAAGTTAAATGTTGTTTCGTTTAAATATAATAATTTTAAAAAGTCACTTTTAGTTATTTACTTCCACAAGTTTCAACTTTTTTAGTTCGTACATTTTCAAATTGAAGAATTTGATCAAATTTGTAAGAAATTTCCAGTTTCACTCCCAAAACAGAGACAACTATCGCTACATGTTTTTTAAATGTACTCCAACCAAACCTCCTTTTTTGATGCTTTCAATTTTTTATTCCAAAAATGTTTTCACTCAGAGAAAGGCTTGTTTGAATTACACCCTTTTGATATTTTCTGCCCAGCAATTATGATCCATTATCAAACCAAAAAGCTTTAATTATGCCCTTCAACTTTATTTAAATACGCCTTCATCAGCCCTAATTCCACCTAACAGCATGCATTTTTCTGCACTTTGATTAAGCAGTAACTTGTTAAAAACTATGTTTCTTTTTAAAGGCCCTTATAAACTACGGTAATCATTATAGAGAGAAAAAGAAACGCTTGTCTGGTTTATCAAAAGCTACAAAGTAAACCATCAGGCCACTTAGGCTGGTGGAAAACCACAGAACTAAGAAGAAAGTTCAAATTCCCTATGACGTTATGGATTTTTTTTTTTCAGTAGGACTGTGTTATATTTCACACTGCTTTGGCAGAAAATGATGCTTTTGGACATGATTACAGCACAACTCGCCATTCTAACCAGTTAAACCATCACTCAAACCAATACAAATTAAGAAAAAAATGTGACAATAATTTACCTGCTTTTGTCTAATAACTTGTAAAAAATGGTAAATGGTGTATACTTATACGGCACCAACTTCTTAGAAAGCCCAAAGTTCTTTACAGTCCCAGTTCCATTTACCCATTTACACACACTGATGGCGACTCCACTGCAGAAACTATAACCACCAGGAGCATTGTATGGTTCAGTGACTTGCCCAAGGACACTTCAACACATGGGCACCAATTGGGAACCAAACCTGGGATATTTCTCAGAGGTCAACCACTCCACCTCTGCATCATGACCGCTTCAGTTTAAATCATCTTTCCGGTTGAAGATTTGTTGAGCTTCCCATCTCTTGAAGAGCCCAATTTTTCAAACTAGAAATATTCGATTACCAAGTTTTAATGAGATCAACAACTATCAGGGACCGTAGACTATTGAACTCCTGGTTCTCTGTTCAGCTGCTTAAACCAGCACCAAACAGGCAGACCGGCGCTGGTTTCCTGGGACTGAAGGATTTTCACTTAGGAATTGAAAATAACAGAAATTATTGTATGTACTTATTATGAAATGTGAGACTCACTCTTTTCTATTGGCTTCACAAATCTTAAAGCATTTTGTTCAGGCATGAGGGGTTTGTTTCTGTTTGCCATGAGTGGAGATCACAGCAGGTTTTAGTTTGCATCATCTCAGCTGGTTCTGTCTCAGAAAAGGAAAACTCCAGTTACTTTCCCCACCTCTTTCTGTAGAAGACAAACCTTTGACCATGCTTTCCACATGATCCTGTTCAACTAAAGCCCCCTTTCTGTGCACCCCCTCAGTGGACAACAGAGCACCGACCCCATAACCCACGAAGCGTCCAAATTCATTTTGCATTGATAATTAAGAATTCAAATGAACAAACATGAAGACAATGGGCATGATAGAAAAGCGCCAATCCTCTGGTTGTTGCAGCTCATACTCAAAATGCAAAATTTTGGAGAAGACGGGGTTGTCGTTGTTATTTAATCTGAACCATCAAATACCCAGATCCAAAATTAAACTCAAATAAGCATGTATGGGGACAGCTTCCCTCACGCTTGTGGCAGGCGGGAGGGAGTGGGCGATCTGACAAAAATGGGTCATTAGCTTGGCAGACAGTCAGGCAGCAAATGTGGTCATGAACAGAAGCAGGTCAAAAAAACTTGTCAGAGCGAAAAACACTTCGAGTTTCACTGGAGCTGGTGGAAAACTGTATGGAGCAGTCTGGCAGAAAAAAGGGAACGAATCGCTGTACCGTCCTTCTTATCAAAATGTCTTTAATAGAATCAAATAAACACAAAGAAAAAATAATTTTGTGATCTTTTATATTCCTAACTACTCAGTGTTTTATCAGGGGCCTGTTTGGATGAACAAAGAGCTGATTTCCTGGAGATGGGAAATGTTTTTAGATCAGTGAATGGATAATTTCCCACGGCACACTTGACCATCTCCCATGGCAGCACACTGGTTGAAAAACACTGAGTTAAAGTGACGGGAACGGGGGCAGGGTGGCTCTGCTCCAAGTTTACCACCTACAACTCAGATGTAAAATTCTGCAGAAACTACGTTCTAAAATGGCACAGGTTTTTAGATTTTGGCTAAAAAAATGTGTAATCATTATTGAAAGACCAGTGGTCTAAAAATAGATCAAAAGATGATCGGAGTGGGAGTGCTAACATCAAACCAGCCAGATAAGTAAAGTCACTATTGTTACTTCATCTGTCCAGATTCAGGCTGACTGCAGAAAACAGTGCGTGATTCTTGTATACTTTCAGATCATCTTCAAGAACTGTGTTCCAGTAGCACCTCTAGTTTTGACTCTACTCTTCACAGCACATACTACATTTTTATCTTAATACAGCGGTTTTTTTTTGTTTTGTTTTTTTAAAGCTCAAGCATCCTTCATTGATCAGCAGCAAATTATAAACAGTACACAGAATGTAATTACACATGCAATTTTGCAGTTGTTTATCTTAGTAATACAGGCCTTAAGCATCATATTACTTGCGTTTTTAACATTGGTGCTCCATCATCTTCACTGTTGGCCTAAAACTATTTTAGAAAAATAAACTGAACTTCTCTTTTTTCCATTTATATCTATTAAAAATATTTTACATTTTTAAATTCAGATAACCACCCTTCCTTGATTTTTCTATTGATGTAATTTGATAGTAATTTGGTTCAACTGTTGACAGTGTTATACATGTTGATCATTTAGATCCTACCATATTTTAGCCAGATTTTATTGCCAGCCTCTTTACCTACCCAAGGCCTTCAGAATCCACAAACAAGGTTGTCCATAAGTGTAATCTATATGAGATTGACAAATACAATAGTCAATCAGATCTTGACCTACGATACCTAATAGCAAGAAGAAGAAATCTCCCTAACTTGATCCTTTGGTGCTCAGTGTGGCTCAGTCTTTTGCTCTAGACCAGGGGTGTCTAATTCCAGGCCTCAAGGGCCGGTTTCCTATATGTTTTCCAATCAACCTGCCGTTGAAGCTCCTTATTGCTGAACACACCTGATCCAGGTAATCAGCAGCAGATGAGGCAGGGTTTCTGGAAAACCAGCAGGAGGCCGGCCCTTGGGGCCTGGATTTGGACACCCCTGCTCTAGGCTGTTGTTCATGACTCCTGCTGTGTCCAATGCTTCTGTTCAGACAGATGGACAGACGCAGCCTCTGATGTTAACAGAAAATAAGCAGCTAGAGAAGGTAAGGGCAAAGATAATCTGTACACCAGAGACCTGCTCACTCCATGTTGTGTGTTATAGCTTTGCAAAAGTATTATTGGAAACATGCTTTAATAGATTCTGCATGGACTCCTAAAATCTATAGACAATGTCATGACAACAATAGGGCTATAAATACAGAAAGAGTGATGTTCCTAACGGTATGGATGATAAAAATCATAATACACTACTGCTTTTAGACAATGTTCAAATAACCCTTTTTTTTTCTTTTTTTTTAATAAATCACACCTTAAAAGTTGGATGACGCTGTAATTAGTGTTCAACTACTTCGACAGTTTTGGGTTAAGGGAAAAACGATGCCACATTTTAAAGGCTCCTTCACAAAATCTAGCGTACAATTAAAATTTAAACCAGCTGCAGATACTTTACGGAGGATGAAGATAAACCTTATCCTCAACATTTAAGGAAAGCTAGAGGTAAAAACAAATAAATGAATAAAATGGATGCCCAGTGCAGCCTTGCACAGGCCAGTCTGTGAAAATATTGTGTGACATTAAAACCAGTTTGTGTCTTGAAAATGTTGGGGACCACTGTCCTAAAACATCCCACATGAGTGATTCACCTGTTTTTTTTTTCTTAGGAACGGATACAATATGAGATGCTTTCTTGATGCCGTCATTTACAACAATCTTTGAACCCAGTTTGGGTTAGACTGTAGTCCCAACACACACGTTTTGACCCTGTTTGAAGAGCGCCATGGACTAAAAATGCCCTGTAAATATGATCAGTTTTAATAAGAACCAAAGAATGCACCACAATGGCCCTAAAGCCGATGGCTATCCTGTTAGTGATCTGTTGTGATCCAGTTTTTCCAGCAAGGAGAAACATCAAGTTACCTACCCATGGTTAACCCTTTGACACCGGAGCTTTAACTCAAGTGTTTACATTATTTCATCTACAGTAATTCTACCACTATTTAGACAATTATTGTGATTCTGACAGATTCTGAAGAGGAGAACAAAAGCCTTGCACCGATATGCAACACTGCACAGCAGTGAAGTGCTTTCGCAATTCACGTAAATCAATTGATTCTGTTGCGAAGAAAAGTCGCTTTGCTGCATTATGCAAGAATTTACGTTAGTAATGTGTTGCATATCAGTGCAAAGCCAGTATGAAAAGCCACTTTCATCCACATCCAATTCATGTCGACTTCGTAAACAGTCGAAGAGTATGTCAGAGAGCGTGTGTTATTGTCACCAGCGTGTCCTCTGGTGTTAAAGGGTTAAAACCAGAAAGATCTTTTTCTGTCCCTGTTTATGGCTTGGGTATCTGTTTTTGAGGTCTTTGTTTTGTTTGGCTCTTCTACAGTTCACCTTGGATCTGTCACAGTTATCTCCACTTAGACGTTGGTGTCTCTATTTAAGGAACTGTTTCTTAGTTTTTAGTCTAACTATATCTATTGTAGCTCTGTAACTAGTTTCTTTTTTTATTCCTTGAAGAATTTTTGAGTTATGTTTGTTGTTTTTGGAGTTTTTCCCACACTGTGTGGCAGCTTCCTGTTAATAAATTCTTCTAAACAACTATTTGGCCTGTGTTGCATTCCTCCTCTTGGTTTTTGCTGTAATATTGTTACATTTTCTGTTCTGGCTTTTTTTTTCTAGAAAATGAAAATAAAAACTGAGGGGTTGAATGGAAAATAATTATATGAGACCCTAAGATTTATATGATTAGCAAATGAGCTTGTACAAATGCTGTTTACCTTTCAGTACATCCCATCAGGGGTCGCCACAGCAAATCAACTTTCACTGATTCACACAGTTTTTATGCCAGTTGCCCTTCCTCTATTTTTGAAGACCCAGCAGCAGCGTGGACGGTCTTGCACTTACCCTCACTTTTTGGCTCATTGCACACCCCTGGGAAGCAAACCACACCCAGCCAACTGAGCCACCCAGCCACTTAAATGAGCTTGAAAAACAAATGAAAAAATAATGACTAATAGTAAAATAGGTACACAGTGTTCTCAGCAAAGGTTTTCCTGGCCTAAAACCACATAGCTGCTGCACTTTTTAAGTGCCTTATAATGTTTTTAGGAGGCAATTTTTCCTGAACAGCTCTAGAAAATAACTCAAATTTTTCCTATATGGGCTCCGGTAAGAGGCTCTTTTGGTGGAAAGCACTCACTGTGATGAAACAGTGAGACTCTGTGTACTTTGTTAGTTGTACTGAGGCTTTATACCTGGACTCCAGCTCCTGTATTGATCAGTAGACAGCTGTTGGTCTTTGCACAGCAGGCAGCGCACCAAAACAATAATCCAATCACATTTTAAAATATAACCTAAATTCTGGCCAAATCTGTATTTGAAGCAAACATTTAATTACAAAAGGTTCAAGCCTTTTTAAGTCATGACAAATGTTTCATTTAGTTCTCATGTCATACAAACCAAGTCAAGCCATAAAAAGTGTTGTTCAAGCAAGTCCATCTTTCCAAACCTGCATAACCCCCAACAAGATCCCAGGCTGTCCCAGCTACTGTCAGACAAAGGTGGAGTAGACCCTGGATGCTTCATCAGTGGAGTGCAGGGCTCAAGCAAGTCTCACGTCTTCAAATTTGATCATGTGACTCAACTCCATTATAAATACAAGCTAAATTAATTTATCTCACTTAATAACTTCAGATTGGCATGATGGCAGAAACAGAAAGTATATGTCAAAATTGCATCACCTACCACAATGAACATGTAAAGACTGGTCACTGAAAGAATCTTAAATAAAAAAAAGCATATGAAAACGAAAACATAGTAAAGGAAACATAAAACACTGCAATGTCATCATTCAGATTCTTAAAAACTCAAAAATGTTTTATTTCAAAGCTGTTTTGCTCAACCTTTTAGCTCTTAAAGAGCCAGAAAATTTGAACAAAAAAGTAAAAAAAAAAAACCATTTCCAATATAAAGGTGTTAAAATCCATCAGTTCTTATGAACTGACACCACTTGACATAAAGGTACACACAATCAGATGAAAATGTAGGTTTGCTAAAGTCAGGACCCCCCCCCCCCCCCCCTCTCACAGCATGCATACATACACAAATGTATGTCTGCATGTTTTCTGTGTATTCTCACCACCAATTTAGGACAATAATGTGGGTTCACAAAGAGCCCAGAGCTCTCATTTAGGATTTGCTCACATCTATGCTTGCTCCACTGCTGCATATCTGATTTCATTTATTAGGGGGTTAGGGGGGTAGGAGTAATCTTCCATTTGCCCAAAGATGGAGTGATTGAGGTCATTTTGTCCTCCTCCTTCTGTCTGCGTGAAAAAATGGCATTCAGAGCGAACTCCCTGAAGCGTTGGGTGAGTAGAGGAATCTGGCTGCCGATGGTGTCAGAGCAGAGCTGCACATGTGTGACTAAAGTATGCGTTCATGCGGGGATCACATGTTTTGCCAGACTCCATGGTCACTAATCCTTCTCTTTTGCCAATATTTCCACTCTATCTGGTTTCATCAGGCACGGATTACACAGGATTAGACAGCCTCCCAGAGGCTGACATGCATTCATTCATTAAAAAACCCAAATGCAGTTGCTCACATGCCTCCTGCCAGAACGCACCAGCAGCATCCAAACCATCCCCACCAGCCGCTCTCAAGCTTGGGCACATCTGGAAACAGGCCTTTTTTTATCAGGTCTGGTGCTTTTGTTTATGCTCTCTGTTATCATGAAACCGGCAACATGGGGTCCTGACCCATTGAGTATTTATAGAAACCTTTCCAGTTTTCACCTCAGACAACTTGACGCTGCAACTACCCCATCCAAAAGCCATCTTTTTTCTGATTCTAATGGACATGTTTTTCAAATATGTGTCCATGAGGATGAATAAATGGATGAGTGGTAAACAGAATATTTGACATTATGAGAGAAGGAGACCAAATCAAGAGTTTTTGCGTGGTTTTCCACAAAGACAACAACAGGACACAATATTCATGAAGAATGATCTAGATTCGTTTCTGAATTATGGCGGATGCATAGTCTTTGTTGATGATTTCCTCCTCAGGAGCTCACCTAAAGTATTACAATGATAGTAGAAAATGAAAAAAACAGTACATTTGCATATGCCAATACTCACAATAAGCTTGCCAAATAAAATTCTAAAGATACGACTATAATCCAGGTGTAATGGAGGATTATAAATAGTCACAGATTTGTGTGATCCTGGTTACAGTTTTGCACTCATGTTGTGACTCAACATTTGGGTTATGCATTCTGCAGCAGGAGTCAGAGATGTGTGAGAGTTTGAAGACCTGCAGACGTTTCTGCAGCTAAAGCTTTAGCAAACAAGGGGAGAGCAGAGTCTCGATGAGCAGTCGCAGATACAAGATGGGTTTTCATCCACATGATGGCTAAGGTGGACACTTGAATAACACTTTGCCATTTGAGTGTGACTCACAAATTACTGGGATTTTAAGGGCGCCAACCCCCACAGAGACAAGGTTGCATCACTCTGTCTTCCACAGCAGACTCTGTTAGCATTTGTCCACATATGAAGCTGTTGCACAGCTAAATTGTATTCTGGTGTCACTATGTGTAGTTCATGGCACTGACAGGGACATTATATGACTCTTTTCTTCTATTTTAACTGCCTGAAAAGAGCTTTCACTTAATTATCCGTGTAAAGACAGCAGGGATGCCCCAACCTAACAAACACCCGCACAATGGAACACCTGGCAGGCATTCACGCTTTTAAATTGTAACAGACATGCTTTGACTGTCTTTTCTACTCTGTGATTGATTTACGGTTATTTAAAATGATTGTTTTTCTGCACAATGAAACCCATCTGTTTGGTCAGTGTGCACACTTCAGCGCGGCAGTCATTGGGCGAAGCTCCTTTTTTTCAGTGCTAACAGTTCAAGCTGCTCGGAGAGTCAAATCTGCTCTGATCTGTCAGGAAGTGGGACATCAGGCCGATCTGGGACAACACTTCACTTTGGCAGCGATGCAGCTGAGCTGGAGGGGGGAGGAGTATATATACGGGGGCTGCGCATGAGATTTACAACAGCGTCACAAGCCGGCTGCAAGTTTTTCATTTAATAATGGCTCCGTGCCCTTCTGACTGTTCTTTCATTTGACAGAAGCAAAGACGATCACACTTAAGAGCTGCAGAGGGTATTATTATAAAAACAGGGACTCCTGTTTGTGTTTATGCCGAATCCTTCATAGAAAAAGGCTTTCTTCCACCTCCAACAAAATGACGTCAATTCAAACGCCAATCCTTCATGGTAGGGGACGCCGCCATGTCGGTGCCAGGTGTCATGAAAAAGCAGAGATTGGTCTGAAATCTACCTTGTGGTAGAGTGCCCACGCTGAGACTGGAAGGCCACAAGTTCAAATCCATGCCGCGTCATCTGAAAAGACTCTAAAATTGGGACTCAATGTATGAAGCGGTTTGATTGGGGGTTTAAACCACCAAAGGATTCCTGAGCACAGCTGTGTCTGCAGCTCACCACTCCCCCCAAGGAGATGGGTCAAATGCAGAGAACAAATTTCATACACACCCAGGTACGAGACAACAAATGGAAGCTTAACTTTAACTTAACTTTGAGATACGGTCTGTCTAATTGGACAGTTTATGACTTCAATAACTTGCACTACAGAAGAAATAAAAAAATGAGGATAAGCAAGAACATTTGTTTTTTTTTAAAAAGGTAGCAGAGGAGAAATAGGGATTCTGACAAATATAGCGGCTGAGTAATAGCTATTTATTTTTCTATGGAAGTCTTGGGATTTTGGCTTCAGGACTTCATATTTGGAACACTGAGGGGTCACTCAGTCCAGTTCACATATAGTCAATGGATGATCTACAAAATTTTCAGTCTTCATCCAATTACTGTTTTTGTTATAACTGCCAGCAATGAAATCTGTTGATTTATATGCTGAGAGGGGGAACCAACAATTGTAAACAACTCTCAATGATCCAGTGCTTTTCAGACGGTTGGCTAAGGTATGATTACCAGGCAAGGGTCTTGGTGCAACTTACAGATGTTGGTGCTCATTTGTGTTTCTTTGTTTATCATTTATTCTGGATATGAAAGGAAACCTGCTCTGCTAAAAAAAAATAGCTTAATAGCAGGATTGTACAAGGCAGGCAGAAAATGTCTCAAACCTCTGCTAAGAGATTTTTCCTTTTAGAAATAGCGGTCTTCTGGACTTTTTTTTCAACCATCTGGCCTTTTTTTCCAGAATCTGACTGCAATGTAAGTTTTTTTTTAACGATAAAACATTAGTTGTTCTGAAAAAGATGACATGATACAGTCCATAAAACCTGTGCAACATAAACATAAGTATGCACACAGTAACTATATATATATATATATATATATATATATATATATATATATATATATGTATCAATGCTTCATTCACAGTTTCCAGTAGACTGCCCCTTTTCACCCACGGAAGGGTGAAAGGGGCAAGTTTATATACATATATATATATATATATATATATATATACATATATATATATATATTTTTTTTTTTAATGGCAGACACAGTGGTAGTAAATACATTTTTCACCAACTTTATTTTGGTGTAGTGTGTGGGAATGGTTCACATGGTAGACAGTTTTAGGACAGCTACAAGCACCTGTCGACTCACGAGCGCCCCCTGAAGCTGTAAACAGAGTACTGTTTGCTCTATCTCAAGTTTCCTTTGCGGTTTTTTTCTTTGCACAATTGATTAAAAGAAGAAAGAAAGATCATTGATTTGCGGATAAAGCCTAATGTTAGTGCTTTTAGATCAGGGAAAGAAAGAAATGTCAAGATATGTTTAAATCACACTAAATTAAGCTTGTATTGTTTGTATTGCTCTTAAGGGCATATCATATCCCTGGTTTGATTGTGAGTGATGTGTGAAAGTAAACCAAACATTAAGGTGTTTCATTAATGAACAGTTCACAGAGCCATGAAGGGAAAGGTGTGTGTTCAGAGGGCTGCAACAGTCGCATTTCATCGTTTCTGAAGCAGTAAAATCTGGTATTTAGAATGAAAACAACTTATTGACTTTTTTTCAAAGTGGTTAACCCAATTTTTATTTTTTATTTTTATTTGCATCAAACATCAGGGTTCAGTCCATTTAACGATTCATTGAGAGATCTGTGATCCACACAAAATATATATATTACATTTTGCTTAAAGTTACACACAAAAAAGTGGGGAATCATGTAATTTCATTTCCCATCAGGTGTTGTGGAGAAAAGGGGCAGAGTCAGACAGGAGGCAGGCAGTCTGGCTGGCTGGTGTGCAGGAGCTCCGTGGCGCATGTGTGAGGTCCGTGAGGGCGCACGACCGCTGGCATGAGCTCGGACTGCGAGAGTTACTACAGCCGGGAGCGCGTGTTCGTGGAAAGCTTCACGTGCCCGCGGACCGGTGGAGACCCCACGGCTGTCTTCTGCTGTGGCTTCAGCGACCTGAAGTTCTGTTGCGATGATCCCCACAGCTTTTTCCCCCACGAGTACGCCTACATGTGGAGACTCAGGTAAGACGCACTCGCGTGCGTCCGTCTGCGGATCTTTAGCTGGGAGGTTGATGGTGAGAGACGTGCATGCCGATAAATACAAGCAGACCATAGTACTTACTGAATTTAGGACTTGATTTATGTTTTTTAACGCCAAACTGACCAAAGGAAAGTCTGCAGCAAAGCATGGCACTGACAGCTGAACATCTGTTGATGGTGAAGAACATCTAGTAGTGATGAAGCTGAGGAACATCTGTTGATGCTGTGAACAATCACGATGAAAAGACTATTTGATGAAGAACAAAATCTGTTGAGGCTGGAGAACTTCTACTGAATGATCCAAATTAACATGCCAAAAAATAACATCAAATTATGCCTAAAAAGATCTGTTTATGTTGTAGAATGATCCAAAAGAAACTGCTGTTGCTGACGAACATTTAATAATGGAACTGAACCTAGTGTGATACAAGACAGTCTTGTGTGTTGCTGATGAAATTGTTCCACCATAAGTTGTGGAATACAGATAAGAAGTCCCCTTACATCACACACACATTACTTTGGCTTATAGCGTCATTCTGCGTAGTTGCTGTACGCTTGTTTCAGCTTCTGTCTCCAGTGCACTCCTGAAATGCTTGATATTATAATAATTTCTCCTCCTGAGGCTCAAACTTCTCACACTTTTGTGTTCAAATTATCTTTGCTTTAGGCAAAGAAACAACTTTAGCTACGACAATTGTCATTTCTGCCTTTTTTTGTGTGTGGTTTGTGTACCTGATTAACTAATCAACTGAAAACAAACTTGCTCCTGGTTGGTGCTGATTACCTTAAAGTTGGTGCCTTAGTCCCATGCTCAAGGAGATCTTTTGAGCATCTATTCTGCTGCCCAACACTGATCCCTAGATGAGGTCACCAACTCCCTCGAACCAAAAACAATAATATTCTAAAATATTGAATTCAAAAGTACTTCATCATTTTTTTATTGGTTGGCAGTGAATCAATGAAAAAAAATGCATAGTGGCACCTGGAGTGAGGGCGGGCCAGGCAAAGAGAACTGAGAGAAAAATTAAGCTTTAGCATCAATTGGGCCGGGATTTAAACTGGTAGATTTGGAAAATCCTGGTTTGATCAGATTAGTTGGTTTCCTTTGATTGTCCTCTTAGTTTTGGAGATGGAAAAGCTTTACCTGATCTGTAGTGCAGACCAAGCCAGAAAACTCTGGTCCTCTTAACTCTTAAACACCAGAGCTTAAGGTCCAGTGTTGACATCCTCTCGACTACCGTAGCTCCAGTTTGATGACTTGCTGTCCCATTATTAGTCAGAGGAGGAAACTTTGCCAAAGTTTAGATTTTTTAACTCTGGACGCTCAAATTGTGCTGCTGCCAGAATGATGCGCTGCGCCCATCACTCAAATTGCGCATCAAATTGACCTCTGATAACGTTTGTGCATTGACTTAACATTGAAACTGGACACCCCTGACCTGTGATTGTGTCATGGTTTGAGTTTCTTTGTATTGGTTTTTGCTTTCTGTCTTGTTCTGTCATGGTTGAGTTGTGTTTCCTGTTTTATTTATAAAGGTTTCCTGTTTTGTCATGTTTTTGAGTTTTACTTCCTTTGTCCTAATCTGTCCTGATCATGTTCACCTGTGTCTTCTCTGCCCTGTCTGTATTTAAGTCTCGTCTCTGCCTTCCTCTTGTGCTGGTCCGTTAATGTCTCTAATGTAACGTCTTTAATGTCTCTAATGTAACGTCTTTAATGTCTCTAATGTAACGTCTTTAATGTCTCTAATGTAACGTCTTTAATGTCTCTAATGTAACGTCTTTAATGTCTCTAATGTAACGTCTTTAATGTCTCTTCGTCCCTGACACCCTTCTACTTTGTTCATGGTTTGCCCACAGTGAGTTTTGTTATCCTGCTCTGCAGCGATTTTGTGTTGGTCATTAAACTCTTTGCCCTGGAACCGTGTGCCTCCCGCCTCCGCATTTTGGGTCCTTCACGTTCACCAGCCCTCCCTACCTAACAGAATGGACCAGCCATACTTTTTCCTAGACCCAGCAGCGCGCGACATGTGGTTGCTGGAAGCCTACTGCTTAGAAGCAGAGAGGACCAGGTCATATTGGGATTTTGACCAGGCCCAGTTCTTTGCTCCTGCCATGGAGGGGAGTTGTCTTGCCATGAGGGGGGGTCATCCTCGTTGCCGCCGTCGTCCCCTTCAACGTCCCGTTTTTGTTCCGGAGGTGGTCCTTGACGCACCACAGCCTGTTCCAGTGGTGGTCCTGGATGCACCCCGACCGTCCCTGATCCCAGGGGGGTTCTGGCTGCACCCTGACCCGTCCCAGCTCCGAAGGTGCCGGATACACCCCGACTTGTCCCTGCTTCCAGGGGGGTGTTAGCGCCCCAACTCGGCCCTGCTTCCAATGGAGTGCGTGACACACACTGGCCCGACCCGCCGGAGCTCGACGACTGGCCCGACCCCTCAGAGAACTCCATGCCTGACACGTCTTTGTATTGGTTTTTGCTTTCTGTCTTGTTCTGTCATGGTTGAGTTCTGTTTCCTGTTTTATTTTGAAAGGTTTCCTGTTTTGTCATGTTTTTGAGTTGTACTTCCTTTGTCCCAATCTGTCCTGATCATGTTCACCTGTGTCTTGTCTGCCCTGTCTGTATTTAAGTCTCGTCTCTCCCTTCCTCTTGTGCTGCACCGTTAATGTCTCTAATGTAACGTCTTTAATGTCTCTTCGTCCCTGACACCCTTCTGCCTTGTTCATGGTTTGCCCACAGTGAGTTTTGTTTTGTTATCCTGCTCTGCAGCGCTTTTTGTTAGTCATTAAACTCTTTGCCCTGGCACCTCCCGCCTTTGCATTTTGGGTCCTTCACGTTCACCAGCCCTCCCTACCTGACAGATTGCATATGGTGTAAACGCACCTTTAAAGGGTTAAGAACATGAGTCTGAGGAATTCCGATTCGGTAATTGCAGACAGACTTTTGAAACAGAATAAAATCAAAAGAAGCAAATGGCAAAACGTATGAATCTTAAAATAGCATGGAAACATTTGGTGGCTATATATTAGATTCGATTTAAGTTTATTTATCGCTCAATGGGGAAATTCCTTTATCTTCAGCAGCAAAAAAGATATTCAGAAATACAAACAGCAAAAAAGTGGCATTCACAGAGGAATTATAAGACATCTAAACATCATACACTCCATATGATGTAGTAAGGAAGTGCAGGTGTTTTTTTTATGTGCAAGTCAAAGGACTATCAGGACTGGCTAAATGTATCTTTCCTGTGTAGTTTTTTTTTCTAATCACAGCTTTCATTTTGAGCAAAACCTCCATAAATGTGCTGCTGTTAGAACAGAGTAACTTTTTCCAGGCAGTTTGGTTCAATTCACCCTATACATTTTTCTGTTTAAAATGCCATATATGAATTAAAAACCAAATCAAATGTAGAGGATGACATTTTCTGCATTCCTGCCCAAACCAGCAGAGTCCACAAAACTATCCTCAGTAGAAAGATCTATTTGATCATCAAACAAAATAAAGTGAAAGTCCCAGATGTGAAGTCGGTCAACCTTGTGTACGTAAAGTTTTGGCTTTGAACATAGTTTTAATGTCTGGTCTCTCTTCTTTCTTAGTTTTTTTTTAGCAGAAAGATTTTTGACATCACATCTTTGGAAAAAAAAATATTTCCTCATCTTTTCTGTTGTGAAGTTTTCTAAGTTATCAAAGTTTATGCAGCTGTGCTCTGGTTTCCTGTCGTGTTTCCTCTGCTCCTCTGACAGTTCTGTTCTTTTCTCTGCTTTGCAGTCTCGGAGCTCTCGTGGGTCTCTCCGTGGCAGCTGTGGTTCTTCTTGCATTCATCGTCACTCTTTGTGTCCTCTGCTATCTGTTCATCACCACCAAACCCAGGGGTCTGGACAACGGGTTGCCTCTCAGAGCGCCAGGTACTGCCCACTTTTGTGTCTGTGGCTTTCTGCTGCAGCAGCAGCATCATCAAGCTCTGAGCGATTCATGAGTCTGACAGGTATAAATGACTGAAACTAACAGCAACACCCATGAGAAAGAGCATATCGACTTCCACTCTGGGCTGCTGACAAAGATCAATGATTACAGAGACGTTGCTCGTCATTCAGAAGTCTGTCTGGCTTGTTTGATAGACTTTTCTTTGCGGTACAAAACATTACTCTCAGTTGAAATGATATATTTTCATCTTACCTGACAAGACTTTCAAATCAAGAAACAGAGATCAGAATTTTCTTCCTCTGAATCATCCACAAATTTAGCATAATTTCGATTTTATTTCTGTCCATGGACAACTGTCTGCAGCGCATTGCCATGGTCAGTGCTGCAGGTTCAAATCCAGCTTAGATTGCGTATTTTCTATAAAAATGCATTCGTTTTGCAAACATCTAACTGTGATCCAAAAAACAAGCCTCATAGCTTGATTGCTTTTCTTCTCAGAGACCGATTCTCTGGTTTCAGTTGTGCTCGTCATAATAGAGACTGGATGCCTCTAGGTTGGGTAGGTGTAGGGTTGGCGCGTGTGAAACCAGGGTTCGCTTCTCAAATGGTGCAATGAGCTTCATCCAGTGTCTGTCCTGATGCAAGACCCTAAAGACCCTTCGTACTACTGTCTAACTATGTAGCCACGAGGGGGTCCAAGTCTGGGTTATGATTGTGCCGTTTTTTTGTTTTTTTTTAACTTGTCCTGTCCAACAGCTGGGCAAACAGATGAGAGCTGAAGGCCTCTTGTGTTGGACATATTTTGCTTTAACAACAGGGGTTATTAATCTACAGACAAACCAGAGGAATGTCTGAATAAACCCCTTTTGTAATCGAGGCCAAACTTTATTAAATTCCATCATATTTGAAAATCTTTGGTGTTGGACCGGACGGAAAAGGAAAGGAGGGAAGAAGAGAGAGGGATGTTAGAGAGGAGGGGGGATAGGAGGGTGATAATAGGAGGGGGGGGGAGCAGCATAAGGCAACAAGTTTACTGGATGTTTATCATTACGGTAAGGTTCAATTGTAATGCAAATCTCAAAGGGCGGGGCCTGTCCACACACACATTCAGATGTTATAAACACACCTGTTAACTGCAAAAATGTCCACATGTCAACATGTACAAAATACAGATATTGTTCACACACGCATACTTATGCCTTTAAACCAACTAGTGTGAAATATTTCATTCATTCAATCATGCAAACTATTAGTGTAAAGGTGAGCTAACACCTGTGCTCAGGTGAGTGTTTATGTTCTTCTAAGTGGATGATGGAATGTGAAAAGAAAGAGGGAGAGCGCCCAGCCATCCCCACACCAAGACCCCCACCGCAGCAGCAGCCAGAACCCCCCCAACGCCAAACGGCAGCAGGCAGAGGACCACCGCCCCCCGGGCGATAACACCCGCCACCCAAGCCAGGGCCAGCAGGACCACCAAGAGGCCCCCAGAGCCAGAGAGCAGGGAGGCATGGGGGGAAGAGAGCGCCCCCCCAGCCCAACCAGGGGAGCAGCCCCCCGCCGCGCCGGGAGGGCCCAACGCAGGGCCCCACCCGGGAAGAGTACCCACAGCCCCAGACGAGTACCCCATCACCACCCAGGAGTTCTGGGCATCCCCCCGCCCCAACCCCAGGTACGGGCCAGGACTCCCCAAGGGAGACCCACTCTGCGCTCCAGGCAGCCACCCACCCGGCCCACGGTTGGTCCAGGAAGGAGCAAGGCATTGTGCCGTTTTTAGCCAACATCAAAAAACCTGTGTCGTTTTCTAGGACATAGTTTCTGCAGAGTGGCAGTAGTTTCTTTGTTATTAATCTCTCAATTGTGAGCAGGACCGTTTGCGCAGAGTAAGGCCACCCCAACATCCATCTGCTTACATCTGCTCCCGATAGCTGACAGCCCCTTGTAACAACCGAGGCAACAAAAATAGCAAGCAATATTTAAACTATCCAGTACAGTTTTGAGCCAGATGCCAGCTAGGATGAGGAAAACATAGACATGCATGGTTCTATGTGTGCAAGTAGATTTATTAGAATGGAGCAGAGCAGGGAGCTTATGGCTTGCAATAGTAGCTTCTACGTCTCTACTATAAGCTTCTTCCAACGGCATTAGAAAAAGCTTGCAACTGGGCAGCTGTCCAGGGTATACAACACCTTAACGCATTGTAGATGGGACAGGCCCCAGCAACTTCATAATCCCTGAAATGATTAGGTGGGTTTGGAAGATGTTTGGATAACAAAAGTTCAAAAGAACCATCTGGTTTTATGTTTTTACTAGTTGTATTAGTTTTTACTTTTATCAGCTTTGAGGTATTTCCATGACCATTGTTGGGGAGGAGGGTATACACGTGTTCACATGTGTACAAATGGATGTCTAAAGATAACCAAATATGAATGAACTTTGGCCTCTGGAGACCAAAGAGGGACTGTACCCATTTATGACACCTTTTGGTCTGACTTTCTGCATGGAATAGACGGAAAGATTGACGAGTCATGGAAAAGCAATTTTTTTAATCTGCACATCTCTGACATTTAAATGTCAGAAAAACTGAGCAAGCGTTTTGCATATCTGTTTAAAACATGCCAAACTTTTATAGATGTGGAAATTGTGCTATCGTGCTAGAGCTGAGTGCTTTCATTAACGCCTGAAGTACTAAAGAAATGTGTATTATTCCTTTGAAAACCAGCTGTTTCAAAAATGTCCACGATAGTGGACACTTTAAAAGTGAATATTTGACTTTTTTTTAAACCTACTACATAATTTTGACATGCGTAACAAAGGACTATCCATTTATAAAGATAAATGGACACAAAGGTTTTTGTAATCTCTAATAAATGGTTTTTGCCCCTTTAGCTCAAAGATAATAGATTTCTTTAAGAAGCTTCTCAGCCATGTCTGCACTCTTCCCTTGTTCTTTAGTCTTTGTCGGGTCTGCAGCACAGATTCTTGCACTCCAAGTCTTTCCACATGTGTTTTTACAGGATTCAGATCATGTTGTAGAACAAAACCTACTAAAATATTCAACATTAAACATGAATTTAAGATTTAATCATTTATTTTTTATTTCAAGGAGGACATTGCATAATGATAAACCTAAAAAAAATCACAAGCGCTTGTTAAAAAGGCTATATTTTCTCTGCAGCAACTGGTTGGATGTGAAAAAGTCACCCCATCGACAGAAAATAACATGAAAGCCAACTAAATGTCTTTTTTTTTTGCTGGCTTTTGAGCTCATCGTCATCATGCTTTAATACTGGCAAGGTGTTATTTTTCTGTCACAAACCTCCATTTTTTTCCTTTCTCTAAGCTGTCAGACTGCACAGCCTAAAAGCTTTATCTTACTTTTGTATGCTTTCTTCAAGCTTTTTTGTCCTTCCTAGAAAAACAGTTGGACTTCTGATTTTTATACTCGCCAGTGCGTCTCTTTGTGCTCCAGAGCTCCCCTTGATCCTTTGATCTCGAAGCAGTTTTGTTAACAGCATGAGCTCAAAGCTCTTCATATATTTGATGTCATTCTGTTTCTAAATCCCCCCTATACGTAGTTGGGGTCTGAGTTTCGATGGTGTTAAAGTTATTTCTGAAAACACAAGACAGCATTAAAAAACAGATACTAGACCTTAGTACAATTTCTCGCAAGGAGAGCCGGAAACTATGGAAGCATTTCTGTAGCATAATTAAAAAGCAAAGTCAAAACCAGAAATGCTTTTTCATTTTCAAAATGAAGCTGCATTTTTTGACTCAAAATTAAAATGAAAAAGCAATCCACCAAAATGCTTTTTAATTTCCTTCCTCAACACAGCTTATTCTGTCACTTAATTAAAATAATAATGAAAATTGTATTTGACATTTCATTTTCAAATTGTTCTCTGGTAAATGTGTAGCATAATTGATTTAGAAATGTCTAATTTGACCATTAAAATGGATTAACAGAAATGCTTTTTCATTTTCAAAATGAAGCTGCATTTTTTGACTCAAAATTAAAAAGAAAAAGCAATATTTCAGAATGCTTTTTCATTTTATACTTCAACACAGCTTTTTTGTCACTTAATTAAAATGATAATGAAAATGGTATTTGACATTTAATTTTCAAAAAGTCATCTGGTAAATGTGTACCAAAATTCATTTAGAAATGTCTAATTTGACAATTAAAATGGATTAACAGAAATGCTTTTTAATTTTCAAAATGTAGCTGCATCAAATGACTCAAAATTAAAATGAAAAAGCAATACTTCAAAATGCTTTTTCATTTTATACTTAAAACCGCTTATTCTGTGTCATAATTAAAACCAAAATGCAAAGAGGGGATTGGATTTGCATTTTAACATCCACCCCGGGCACGTTGTCACAATATTCAATTCGAAAAAGCATTAGCAGAGGGGAGGCGGGGCGATGACGTCACTGCTTTCGTCGTGTGTGTCCGGCCGTTGAGAGACACACACACACGCACCACAAGCAAACTGTTAGCGGCAGAGAAGACGGCTTTGAGTTGGTTGTGAACTTCTGATGTGTTTCCACAGCTTCTCAGGACTACGTAGAAGCATTTTGCGCCTTCTGCGGTCCTCCTTTGGACACACCATGGCTTTGTTTGAAGCTTTGTTCTGCGGACCGCCAGCTGCCTCCGCATAGCGGAGCGCGAAGCTCTGATCATGATCGCTGAAGGCGGAAATGCTGCTACGATCTGAGAAACCATCATATGAATTTGTGTTTAAAAGTGGTGTCCAGAACAAAATAAAGACTGATGTAATTCACAGATATTTACACCTTGATCTGCAGCTTATCTGCAGAATTTGCTGTTTGATGACAGCTGGAGCTCCATCACAGATAGCAGATTTCTCCATGCTAAACGTTTGCTGGTTGACCAACACTCACTCAGCGCGAAGCTGCAGGAGACTATCTTCATAATGTGCTTTTATTACAGTTATTATATTTAAGGGCCTACTCTGCTCGATCATATGTTTTTAAATCGGTGCGATCAGACGACGCTGAAGTTGGTTTGCGATTCACAGCTTCTGATTCGTGAGGGCTGTAAAGCAGTGGTCCCCAACCACCGGGCCGCGGACCGGTACCGGGCCGCGGGAAATTTTGGCACCGGGACGCAAAGAAAGAAAAAATTATTTCCATTTTATTGTTTTTTTTTCAGACAAAAACGTTTTATTTTGAAAAGTGACCGGATTCTCTCTGTTACATCTGTCACACTTAACGCACATCAAAGTCGCGACACCAAACATCAGGTGATAAACCCCACTAAAATGAAACCCAAACAACCAAAATGAGCAAAAAACAAACTCCTTTAGAAAGTTGCTTTGACAAGGGGAAAATTATTACTAAAGAGAAAATACCACCGCCGGCCCACGGTAAATGTGCCTAGCGCTGCGGCGCTGCGCCTCAACCCCCCCCCCACCCCCACCCCCACCCCCCCCCCGACCGGTCCGCGGTAAATGTGTCTTGCGTTGTACCGGTCCACGGTGATAAAAAGGTTGGGGACCACTGCTGTAAAGGAACATTCTGCTGCATTTTTCTCATTAAGGTCACCTAAAACCGGGTCCTGTTCACAAACCGTTGGACCTGGTCCAGTTCAGGTCCAGCCCTCACGAATCAGAAGCTGTGAATTGCAAACCAACTTCAGCGTCGTCTGACCGCACCGATTTAAAAACATATGATCGAGCAGAGTAGGCCCTTAAATATAATAACTGTAATAAAAGCACATTATGAAGATAGTCTCCTGCAGCTTCGCGCTGAGTGAGTGTTGGTCAACCAGCAAACGTTTAGCATGGAGAAATCTGCTATCTGTGATGGAGCTCCAGCTGTCATCAAACAGCAAATTCTGCAGATAAGCTGCAGATCAAGGTGTAAATATCTGTGAATTACATCAGTCTTTATTTTTGTTCTGGACACCACTTTTAAACACAAATTCATATGATGGTTTCTCAGATCATAGCAGCATTTCCGCCTTCAGCGATCATCAGAGTTTCGCGCTCCGCTATGCGGAGGCAGCTGGCGGTCCGCAGAACAAAGCTTGTCCACGGTGCGTCAGGAGGAGGACCGCAGAAGGCGCACATGCAGCTATGTAGTCGTGAGAAGCTGTGGAAACTCATCAGAAGTTCACAACCAACTCAAAGCCGTCTTCTCTGCCGCTAACAGTTTGCTTGTGGTGCGTGTGTGTGTGTCTCTCAACGGCCGGACACACACGACGAAAGCAGTGACGTCATCGCCCCGCCTCCCCTCTGCTAATGCTTTTTCGAATTGAATATTGTGACAACGTGCCCGGGGTGGATGTGAAAATGCAAATGCAATCCCCTCTGTGCATTTTGGTTTTAATTATGACACAGAATAAGCGGTTTTAAGTATAAAATGAAAAAGCATTTTGAAATATTGCTTTTTCATTTTAATTTTGAGTCATTTGATGCAGCTACATTTTGAAAATTAAAAAGCATTTCTGTTAATCCATTTTAATTGTCAAATAAGACATTTCTAAATGAATTTTGGTACACATTTACCAGGGACCTTTTTGAAAATGAAATGTCAAATACCATTTAATTTATCATTTTAATTAAGTGACAGAATAAGTTGTATTGAGGAAGGAAATGAAAAAGCATTCTGAAATATTGCTTTTTCTTTTTAATTTTGAGTCAAAAAATGCAGCTTCATTTTGAAAATGAAAAAGCATTTCTGTTAATCCATTTTAATGGTCAAATTAGACATTTCTAAATGAATTATGCTACACATTTACCAGAGAACAATTTGAAAATGAAATGTCAAATACCATTTTCATTTTAATTTTAATTAAGTGACAGAATAAGCTGTGTTGAGGAAGGAAATGAAAAAGCATTTTGGTGGATTGCTTTTTCATTTTAATTTTGAGTCAAAAAATGCAGCTTCATTTTGAAAATGAAAAAGCATTTCTGGTTTTGACTTTGCTTTTTATTTATGCGACATAATCGCTTCCATAGGAAACGGACAATCGTCCAACACCTCTGCCTTCAACAGCTCTGCGGTTGCCTGTCAAACCTTCCATTTTATTTAGAATTGGTTGCCCTGGTTACAGAAAAGACTAATGAATCTATAAGATGCAAGGTCAGTAACTATACACTCATTTGAACTTCTTGCTGCAGACATTAAAGTGTTAGTTCACAGTTCCTGAATTGGGTCTTATCAGTTTGGATCCCAAACTCCCTCTGCTTTCTCAGACGTCCCATTCCTCTAGATGGTATGTGGAGAAAAAAAAATCCCTATACAGCAGCCTTCAATGTGTAGGTCAACCGAGTTCAAAAAGCAGTCTTAAAAACAGCAGTTAGAATGATAATAAAGAAAATAAAGTATATACATCCAACAATTGGACCACATTATTTTTCAGTCACGTGTTTGGAAAAATAGAAACTGCCTCATAATACCAGACACAAAGATGTTTCACACAAACGGTAGGTTTAAAGGGCACCGCGGCTTTGTAATGAGCAATTATGGTCTGGTTGATAATTGGTTGTGATTCTATTTTTATAGTCAACAAAAATGAAAATAGCTTCCCTTTTTTAGATCAGAAATCCTGGTAGTTTTACATGTTTTAACAGGATGGCATGCAAAAGAATCACATCCTGTGCGCTGTTAGACTCTACAACACCAGATACTAGACACTTTATTGTGGTTTTTCTTGTATTTTAGAGCTATTTATAATCTGTTATAAATAGCTCTAAAATACTTCTGTAATGGCTGCACGGTGGCGCAGTGGTTAGCGCTTTTGCCTCACAGCAAGAAGGCCACAGGTTCAAGTCCCGGCTGGGGGACCACAAACAGAATATCAATGACAGAACATCAATGGGGGACCTTTCTGTGTGGAGTTTGCATGTTCTCCCTGTGCACGCGTGGGTTCTCTCCAGCTTCCTCCTATCATCCAAATACATGCTTTATAGGTCAATTGGTAACTCTAAATCAGTGGTCCCCAACCTTTTTGTCATCGTGGACCGGTACAACGCAAGGCACGTTTACCGCGGACCGGGGGGAGGGGGGGGTGAGGTGCAACGCAAGACAGATTTAACGTGGACCGGGGGTGGTATTTTCTCTTTAGTGATGATAGTAACAATAATAATTATAATTTTCCTCTTGTCAAAGCAACTTTCTAAAGAAGTTTGTTTTTTGCTCATTTTGGTTGTTTGGGTTTCATTTTAGCGGGGTTTATCACCTGATGTTTGGTGTCGCGACTTTGACGTGCGTTAAGTGTGACAGATGTAACAAAGTGAATCCGGTCACTTTTCAAAATAAAACGTTTTTGTTGGAAAAAAAACAATAAAATGGAAATTATTTTTTCTTTCTGTGCGTCCCGGTGCAAAAATTTCCCGCGGCCTGGAACCGCTCCGCGGCCCGGTGCCGAGTGTCCCGCGGCCCGGTACCGGTCCGCGCCCCGGTGGTTGGGGACCACTGCTCTAAATGACTGCCGAACAGTCCAGGGTGTCCCTTGCCTTCATAGGCTCCGGCAGCCCCGTGACCCCTAAAGGGATAAAAGGGTAGAAAATGAATGAATGAAATAAATGAATGAATTATCTGTTATCGGAAGGTTTTTGCTGTTGTTTTTTGAGCTATGGTAACCAATCAATTTCCCCAGTGGCATCATCCATCCATTCATCCATCCATCAAGCAACACTTGATTAAAGTTTTTGCATCTTGGGGGCCCAACAAGTTGTAAGGTCTATCTATGGTGGTGTTGATTTTATTTTGAAAACAACACTTTGTATTTACTCCTTTTATCTCTGTATTTTTAACATTTACCAATTAAAATGATCTCATAGTAATAAAAAAGGAGAGGGTAACACTTTTGATTTCCAGAAATCACTATACTTCCTGTAACTCGTGATGTTTTTGAGCCAATTTCCTTTTTTGGGGGGAAGTCTGTAGATTGAATAGGTGACAAGCGTAGTGGAAATAATGATCTGTGAACAATTGTGGCACATTGAAATGGCCCAATTAAGGAAGCAATCAGATGCTAGAGTGTTTCTAAATTGTGTGGCTGTGACAGCTGAAATGCCAGACTTTGCGTCGCCCGTTGAATTCAGAATAGTTAAAAAGAAAAGCCTTAAAGCGGTCAACCACATTGATTGGAAACATCTGAGCCTACCTCGACCAATGGTCTGAAATTGAGCAAATGATCGTCCGCTAGTTTCCAGTTTTACGTTCTAATCGCTTTTACTAAGCCATCAACTCTGACTGGATTTGGCATTTCTGTCAACAGTTATAAATAGGAATACAAACCAAAAGGCAGTAATGACACAGACAATATAAATAAAGTGAGCCATTACCTACATCTGCTTTCAAAAGTGACCAAAAATAGACCTGGGCAAACACCAAAGAAAGTGAAAATCCAGCCTGGAGAAAGATCGTCTAGAGTTCTTCACAAAAAGGCCTTGCTATTAACTTGTATGTCAAAGCAAAGACTCTACACTGCCCCCTCTTTGCTGGGACTCTATACCAGAAAGATCTAAGAGGGTTAAAGCACAAAACCAAACCATTCAGGTGTGTGCAGTCCTCTTAACTAAAAAATGCTGGGGCCAAGTTTAGGTGCTCTGCAGAGTAGATTTGCTTGCCTATGTGTGAACTGCTAAAGGTTTATTCATGATATTATTCATTTGTAAGAAAACGTTTGGACATTCTGCAATGGACTGTGTCAACACATTACTGTCTTGTAGTGAATTAAAGAGCAATGACCTCACCAAATATTAAAGGACCCAGCAGTATGTCACAATTATTGCCTTGCAGTTTCGTGAGTGAAATGGATTTTGATAACGCTGAAACCAACCCCACAGGTATTGAAGAGGTAAGACGATCCACAAAAGGTGTTGCCATTGAAATGGCAATACTTCAAAAAGAAAGGACTGATTCTAACAAGCCAGCAAATTAAAGGCAATAAGAGAAGTTTGTTTACCACTTTCAAACGGTTCTGTCATCAAACAAGATTTGAAAAGGTTTAGTCGTTTATTTAAATATGCATCTTTACTCCAAAACACACAGTTAAAAGCCTTGTTTTAACCTGATTATGAATTATAAATTTAAAACCTGTGACTTCAAGTCAAAGTGCTACAAATGATGCTTTTGTGACAGAAGTGCATATATGAAAAGGAATGTGAGGATGCTGACGTCAATGATGATATGACAAAGAGCATACAGACAGTCTTAATCTGCAAGGCAGTGTATCAAAACGATTAGGCAAGACATTGAGCCTACAAAACTACTCCTCTAGATCCTGTCATTCATCAGCCTGTAAAATACTTAAGGCAGAGAAAGAAAGGCTGATGGAAAAGGCTGCTGCTCTAACAAGGAAACAAAAGAACAGATATACTCTGGAGGCTGAATAATGTAAAGAAAGTAAGACGTGGAACAAAACGCTGAAATGCCAGTGCTGCAGTAAGGGGGCTCTTTGTGCTTAGAGCCAATGAGGTGGGATGAAATTTCAGTTCAAACTACAGGACCTCCTCTGTAGTTAAAAGACTTAAAGACCAAAAAACGGCAGAATTTAATTATTAGGCAAAAGAATTTGTGTTTTAACCCATCACTTAGCCAAGCTCAACAGCACTCCTAGCATTCTGGACCAGGTGTGTGATCATACAATGCAGTCATGGGCCCAGAACCAACTCAACTGTTAAAAGACACTAAAAGAGAATGCCACTCTCAAACTTGTGTCACAACCAAATGATAAACTATGTAACACACATGTTAGCATTCCCGTGCTTTTTACTTTTTTTTTTTTGCCCCGGGATGATTGTGTGGGTTATGTGGACCGGTCATGTGGACCAATAAACATGATCCGTAAGTAACTGGCAAGGATACTTAAGGGCAAAAGGTTTTTAATGGAACTTTTGGACAAAAGACAAAGCATTGTTGCAGGCCACCCACAAAATTATTTAGAAGACATTCAAGCTATACAAGACTTTTGAGACCTTTAAAGTCCCACTCCAATCATCTTTTGATCCATTGTAAGAGTGTTCCCAGTGGTCTTTCAGTTAATAGTTCATATTAGGATGTTTTAGGCATCGTTTTCTAGAACATAGTTTCTGCAGAGCGACAATAGTTCATTACAAATTCACCTCTGAGTTGTGGGCGATACTGTTGGTGCGGAAGTAAGTCTCAGCTGATTTCCCATCATCCCTTTGTTTAATCGCTCTCTCCCACTGGCTTTCAGCTCGCCACACCTCCAAGCTAACATTAGTGGCGCAACAAAAATGGCGAGCAATATTGGAGCAATCCTTCCATGCAGTTTTGAACTATATATGCCAGCTCAGACGAGAAAAATAATTTTTGCAGGGCATGGAGTGGAGCAGGGAGCTTGTGGCCTGCCGATTGTAGTTTGTACGTAACATCTACAAGCTTTATTAAAGACGCTTTTTTTCATTTGATTGTGATTCACCACAACTTGAACAAAAAAAAACTCAGAAATGCAGGATCAAGAGAAAAATGCCACAAGAATACCAAATACGTCACTTTCATTAAAGGGGGTCTTTAAGAAGATGATGGCATATCTGAAATACAGTAAATGGTAGAGCTTAATATACCATCCGTTAGGAAGCAAACTGACCAATAAGATACTTTACAGGAATGACAGAAGGCTTAATTGACATGGTCAGTGTCTTTGAACATCACACAAAAATATTGCCTCATCCTCTATAATTTAGACCAGTGGTCCCCAACCCCCGGGCCGCGGACCGGTACCGGTCAAGACTTTTGTGAAAAATTGTGCTGGATGCAGAGTAGACAGTATTTGGACTTTCATTGGACTATTTGGACAAAACTGGCATCTAATGGACCAAGTCATTCACAGACTTAAAGGAAGGTTTGGGAGGAATATCTATATATTAAAAAAAAAATGAACGGCGTTCATAAATGATCCCAAAGAGAAAGGCTGCTATGATGTTCTTTGGTATTCTAACAGAGTTGAGGCAGGAGAATATTGTGCCGATATTCAGGTTATCTTCCATCAAGTAAATGTGTCAGAAAAGCTAATGGACTTTCCTCTTTTTCTGTGGTGACCTTTAGGAGACACATCAGTCAACCCAGTGGAGCACAGGATGACAGTCTGGCTCTTTGGAAAAGTTTTATCCCCAAGTTGTGTCAACTATGGCGATGAATCATACACAGATCACTACCACTTTTTACAATGCTTTCTATGTGAATGGTTTTTATGGAAACATAATCATTTTGAGAGATATTGCTGCTCTGACCAACATGGCCGTGTCTTTTACAGTCTTAGCCAGTATGCTACTCTCTCATCCAACAACGTTGCCTCCATCCTCACCCAAACATAACTAAAACTAGATCTAGACAATGACCACAGGCATGGTACACTTCTGTGAAGGTAAAACCCGTCCTAACCCAGGTACTGGAGGCGAGGTACATCCTGGACAGATCGCCAGTTTGTTGCAGGACCACAATCAAGGGTACCTTCTCGCTGTGAGGCCAGAGTGCTAACCACTGCACGTGCATGTAACCCCTGAAGGTCAACGTGTTGCTTTAAAGGGCCTAAGTCATGCAAAATCAAACTTTAGCTTGTTATAATTGTTAATTTCTCACAAAAAGCAGCTCCAAAGCCAGTAATTTGATTAAATCCCATAATTGTGAGTATTTCTCTAAAAACCTGCACTCTGAGCACCAGCCCCTCCGAATCCACGAAAATGAGCGGGTGCTCACATTCATTTGTATGAAAGTTCCAGAAAGAGTCTGCACCCCCAGGCTGTCAGCACCGTCCCCAGGCTGTCAGCACCAGCCCCAGGCTAACACACACATCCACTAGCGGAGCTGGCAGTGATCGGCAAAACGCTTTTGTAAGGCTTTTACAAAAGTTGGAATTTTGTTTGTTTTCATGGGCGAAACGCAGACACTGCCCTGGCCCTAGGTTTATGTCATGAAATGGGCAGCACCCATATGGAGCGAAAGGCGGAGCCTCAGAGATCGAGTCATCTTGCATCAGGATAGAATTGAGGTGTGAAATAACTGAAATAAATATATTTTCCTCTGAAAGGCTTAAGAAAAGCATGACAAATGCCCTTTAAACAATCAGTCATCATTATTCCCCGTCATGCATTTCTGATTGTCATAATGTTCAAGAAAAAACATTCTGTAAATGTGTAGTAGCTCAGTCCAATGTTTGAGCTACTGTTGTGGTGGTGGTGGTCTGACATCCTAGAATGGTCAACACGCCTTCATGAAAGAAAGATTCTCACTGGGAACCAAAAGATTACAAGGACATCTTTGTTTAATATTGTGGCAACGGTCAAAAACCATTTGCCCTTCTGATCAATGCACCCCCCTAATAACTGGTTGCACCTGTACCTAACATGTCTAGTTCCCACAATAGCGACACCCACAGGACAAATAATGCATGTAAAGTTTGGTCATAGAAGTGCCAAAAACTCACTCTGCTCAGACAGAAATGTGGTGACAAAGCTGCAACTGAGCCAGTTTGGTGAGGCTCCACCTTTCCGTGGGATTTTCATTGTAAGTTTTCTATCTTTTAGGTTCTGGCTACAGTCCTCCAGGAGCCGGTCTCAGTCACAGCAGCACCCCGACTGGACCTCATGGCCTCAAGAAACACTTTGTTAGGGCCAAGCTGGACTGTGACAACCAGCAGCCTAACCCTGACCCTGACCGGCTTTTCCAGCGCTGCTTCATGGCTACTGTCACATCCATCAATGTAGAAGGTCCTGCTTAGGTCGGCTTCTCTGCTTGCATGTGTGGAAACTGCCTGGTATACTTTCATAATCATGATAAAAATGAGTTATTTTTGTCTTTGAAAAGAAAACATGCAGAAATAAGTTAAAAGGATGATGAAAATGGAAAACCGTATGAAGATAAGAATAATTTTCTTGCTGTAAATTGTTTTAATCAATTTGGCATGCAGCCAAAGCAAAAGTCAAAGCTGATTCTCATCAGATCCACCTTATGATCTTTTGTCCATTCATAAAGAGTACTCCTAATATCAATCATCTGAAGCATCTAATCCAGATGTTATTTTTTAACAAAGTCCGAACCAAAAACTGTAAAGCTCAATAGAAGAGGCAAGCTGCATACAGCCAGGATCAGGGACAAAAAGACCAGATTTGTCATCAGTCTCTTATTCATGTCCTATATTTACTCTTTCAGATCAGATCTAACCAGAGCAACAACTCTTGGGGCTTATGCAACAAGCCAACCGAGACTAGGGAAATGTGTTATCCTGCTGGAACGTTGTCTTGTCTTGTGTGACAACAATTCAGGAGGAAAGACACGCTTTTGAAACTGAAAACACGGAGCAAAGAAAACAGAGCAATCAATTAGACACCATTGTTGGAATAATGACCATTTTTGATTGAAACTCTAGCCAAAATTTCATCTGTTCCAATCTAAAATGAAATGAATGTGCTTTTGTTGGGTAGCCAATACATTTTTGAATATGTTTGACAGAAATTAAAGATAAATGTGGTTATATTATAAGGTTAATAAATTCAAAAAAAAGCAAAGATTACTTACGATCCATAAAAGTTTAGAAAAAAACTTTTGCTGATATTTATTACCCTAAAGTTGCCAAAAAGAATTACTATTTTTTCATATGTTCAGTTTTCATTCTGATCTATTTTTAGAGGGTTGCATACCTGCAGTAGAGAAGTCATAGACGTGCCGTTCAGTTAGCAAAACTCAGATCTCCAACTGTTTTAATCCGATAAAGACTTCAACCCGTCTCATTACTGTCCCAGTATTCTGTCCACACTGTATATTTGTGATGCATTTAACACTTTTAGCTTCACTCTCACCTAAAAAAAAAGGCCGTAGTTAATGTGATTTTGCTACACCGGCTGAGGATGAATTGCCTTCCAATCCCCAGTGAAGAACTCAAAGACAGTAAACCTTCAAATTTTATGTGACCAAGTAATGACATAAGAAATGTCAAATGTATCGAGCTCTAAAGAGGCAAAAGGTGAATGATTGCCAGGGAGGCAGGTGAAGGTGGAGCCAAAATATGACATTCTTTTAGTCTCATGGACTGAGCTGTACAGCAATTTGGCTTGTCTGCACATTTTATTCTTCTGTATATGTGTGCAACTTTGCTTTAGGGGCGCCGTGCTGCTCCTTTTGTGTTTGTGTTCTAAAGCTAAAACAAAGAATAGAAATAAATGAAGCTGTCTTCAAAGGTCTGGTTAAATTTTGTCTCTTGTTCCTGCTTGAATTCCAAAATAATATGGAAAAAGACTGGTTAAAAGCAAACCCCATCCATCCATTTTTAGAACCTGTTGTATCCTTTTTGGGGTCCCTGGTGTGCTGAGTCAACATACCTACCCTTGGGCAAAAGGGTGCATCCTGACCAGGTCACCAGTCTGTTGCAGGGCCACACACGCCCACCTAGGGGCAATGTAGAGTCACCAATCAACCTACAAAGCATGTTTTTAGACTGTGGGAGGAAACCAGAGTGCCAGAGAAAACCCCACAGACGTACAGGGAGGAGAATTGGCAAACCCCACGAAGAAGGGTCCCAGTCTGGATTCAAACCAGGGTCTTCTTATTGTGAGGCAAGAGTGCTAACCACTGCGTCACCCTGCAGACATGTGAAGAAAGAAAAGTAAAAATAGTTTATTACATTCAAAATACTCCCAGTGTTTGTTTAAAGCAGCAGGAGTTTACAAAGATGCTGCAGATCACAAGATTTGTCTTAAAGTCCCACTTCAATCATCTTGTGATCTATTGTAGAAATGTTCTCATGGGTCTTTTAGTTAGGACTGTACCACTTTTGCACTAAAATTAGGACAGTTTCTGCAGAGCGGCAGGAGTTCATCAGAAATTTGAGTCAGGCAGGACCGTTGATGCAGAAGCCTGCCCCTGTTTCCCATCATCTGTTTACACTTTCTCCTGCTAGCTAACAGCCCCTTATACTCCCAACCTACCATTACTGCTGCAACAAAAACAGAGCAATACTGGAGCTATCCAGCTGGAAAGTTTTGATCCAGATTCCTGCTCGAACGAGGAAAATGAAGACATTATTGGATCCAATCGTCTACACTTAGATGAATCAGAATGAAGCAGTACGGGGACCTGCAGATTGTGGATTTTTATGTCACAGCTATCATTTTTTCCAATGGCATTTTTTCGTCTTCTCCTGATTTAACAATATTTTCAGTTAAGAAATACTCAGAAATGCAATTTTAAGCATTTGATCATATATATGCCCTCCATGATCAGAAAAATGCCACAAGAACGTGTTAAAAACACCAAAGCCACAATTTTTATTGGAGTGGGTGTTTAAGCTTCTCTTTTACAATAGCTACATAGATGTATAAACTACAATGCAACTGATCTTTAAAGCAGATTGGGTTGCTACAAAACAACCCAAGAAAATATATAAAGTTTTGTTCTCATGAAAGGACATCGTAGGCTTCCTTTGATCTGCAATATGTGTGCATTAGAAATATTTTCGTCCCCTCTCCAGTATTTTTGTCAAAGACTTTAATATAATGGGTCCCGAAACGACAAAGGCTTGAGAGCCACGCTCAGCAGAATCCTTTCTAGGCTGAAGGTTTCCAGCAGAGATGACAGCAGCTCCCTTTTCTCTCTTCTCTGCGGGTTCCAAGTAATAAAAGTGTGTGCAGAGAATATACATTTACAACCTGACAGGAGGAATCGTTTGGCCGGAGCCACCGTGTTTGTTAGTCCATAGCCTTGGGAAATAATTAAACCGCCAGCCGATCTGGCGTTCTGAGGAGCAGACAGTCAGTGATGCTTTGATTCCAGAGGCGATTTACTTTGGATCAGTTATGAGTTCAGGGGTAGAAAGGCCCACAGCCTACCGTAGCATTTCATTTTTTTCAGCTATTAGTTACCTTGAAATGATGCTTTACTAAACCAGTCTGCCTTATCAGCAGGGTGTGCTCCACATCTGATGCTAATTATGTAATACACCTACAAACTTTGATATAAGAGCATCGGGGATTTTATCAGTAATACAGTTTTTAAACAGCTCTACCCTTAACCCCTTGATGGCCATAGATGCACATCAATAGGCTATAGATTTACAGTACCTAAATTTAGCATCTACAGTCAGGTCCATAAATATTGGGACAGCTGCACAATTCCAACAATTTTGGCTATATACACCACCACAATGGATTTGAAATGAAATGATGTGCTTTAACTGTAGACTATTAGCTTTAATTTGAGGGTATTTCCAGATCAGGTGACTGGTGTAGGAATTACAGTTAGCATATGTGCTTCCTACTTGTTAAGGAAAAGTAATGGGCCAGTTGGCTTTGTAGCTGTTCCATGGCCAGGTATGTGTTATTCCCTCATTATCCCATTTAAAATGAGCAGATACAAAAGAAAACCATCCGAGAGATAGCAAAAATATTAGGCGTGGCCAAAACAACTGGAACATTCTTTAAATGAAGGAACACACTGGAAGACCACGGAAAACAACTGTGGTGGATGACCAAATTTCTTTACATCTTAACCTTTGTGCTATCCTAGGCACTTTAACATCTAGAACTACTAGACAATGCGCTGAACCTTTCTTCTTCAATGATTTGTGATCTTCACTGGTGTCCATGGATTACATGAAATCCTCTTCACCTTTATCCACCTTTGTCATGGTAGGGAGAACACATCCATGTAAGGGTGGGGCCATAGGATAGCATAAGGGTTACAGGTCACGACAGTTTTAAAAAAATAAAAATAAAATAAAAATTTTAACCGCATTATATTTTTGAAAATAAAGCAAAAAAAAATGAAAAAACATTTCAGAAATCAAAAGAAGTTTCCTGAAAACATGCAATGTTAAAAAAATGAAAGGAGAAATCAGAAAGGGTAGGTACTGTGGGACATCGCTCATTGGATGATATCCAGCAACGCTTCAAATCACACAACTTTCTTTTCAAGTGATGGACAAACATTCAATCAGCAATGTCCCATAGTACCTTTTATGGTTTGCATTTCATCTAAATCATTTTGATTTCTGCAATTTACCATTGCTTTCAGAAATGTTTTCTTTTCTTACAGAAACTGGTAAAAGTAGGTACTATGAGACATCGCTGGCCGGATAAAGTTTGTTCATGTCTGTCAAACTGTTTCAAGGACACAAAATGGGACAAACTCAGGAGTGCCAGAAAACAGATTTATTTTATTCTTTCACTTGAAGGAACCCAGGTCCTGGAGAAATTCAGCCAAAGTACAGATGGTAAGAGGATAGAAGAGGGTTAGTGATGGGAAATAAGCAAAAACTAGCTTACTGGGATGATGAGGAGTGTGATCCGCAGGTAAAGAGTGGCGGAGTGAAGTCCTCAGTACAGCAAATGGATGGAGGTGTGGCTCCAGACACAATTTAGAAAAGAGAGGGACGCTCATTGGAGCGTGGTAGAACTCAGCCCCTACTAGTTATTTTTGTTGCACCACTTGAGGTAGTGAGGGGCTATAATCTAGTGAGAGAGTGGGTGAAAGGAAGTGGGGGTGGGCTTTCAGAGGTGAATTTCTGATGAACTACTGCCGCTCTGTAGAAATTATGTCCTAGAAAACAAGACATGTTTTTTGAATAACATAATCCTAAACCACTTTTAAAATAGATAAAAAAATGATCAAAGTGTGACTGTAAAACGGCTTTAATTCAACTGTAGACAGTTGAAACAGCAGTAATTGTGTTGAAATTGGATAAAATTGAAACACATTTGAGGTCGATGTCAACTGAAGCCACAGACCAGACGCTAAACAGAAGGAATCAGGCTTAGATTTAATTATAGCACACTTCCTCCTAGAACCAACTTGTTTTTTATGAGCTCCAAAACAACATATTTAAAACCACAAATCATACTCTCAGACAAAACAGGAGGCGGAGGGAAACTGGGCCTATTTTTAAAACAGCTTTTAGCTGTAATTTAAGGAACTGCAATAAATGATACATCTTCGTTAGATTCAAATCCAGGAAGAGCTGATATTTGGGTTGAAAAAAAGGGAGACTTTGCTACAACAAACATATAACTAGACTTTTAAATAGACCAAAAGGTTAAAGGAGAAACAGCTGTGGATGCTTGACAATTCAACTCTGATGGGACTGTCACAAGGGAAAAGGAAATTAGATTAAATTTGACTTAATTAAGTCAGCAATTCAGGTCTCCTTAGCCTGCCTGCCTGTGTGTCTGACTTCACAAATGTGCTTGTAGAAGGACTGTCAATCCGCCATGAACTCCTATCTAAATCTATAGCGAAGAGAAGCTGAAGCTGGCATAGCTGCAAAATGTGAGCAGAGGTTATTCTAACCATTCGTTTACAGCAGAGGTGGGCACTGAGGGCCACATTCCTGCATGTCTTCCTTTCTCTGGCATGTTCTGATTGGCTGGACACACCTGAACCAGGTAATCAGCCATGAGTAGGGCAAGACTATCTGGAAATCATGCAGACACGCCGACCCTTGAGGCCTGGAATTGCCCACCCCTGATTTACAGTATAATAATTTATAAAACTCTGTTGTAATGCATATGCTATATTCAGTAGATCAGAGGAGCCAAACATGTTTCAGTGTGGTAGAAAAAAAATACATTTTGAAGAATATTTAGCAAAAATATCTGGATTAATAATTTGGTTGCTTGCCCATGAGTAGTCGGGACAGGCTCCAGCAAAAACGGATAAAGCGGGTTAAGAACATGGACAGAATAATTTGGATGATTATTTTCCATTGCCATGTGAAAATGCATTTTTAGGAGATGAGAAGCATAATAAATATCAGTTTTCTTCAATTAAAAAGAAATTCTCGTTTACAGTAATGACCAAAGCCAGACAGCACAAAAGTATTAACAATACTTACATAACAATTTGTATGAAGGCCTTCTGCCAGGTTTAGGATTTTTAAAATCAAGATTTAAGATATTTATTTTCACCAATTAAAACACTACATAAACAACACAATTGAGCTGTGCTTGATTTCATTTCTCACGAGATTCAATTATTTGTTGTTAAAAAAAAAAGGCATGATTACAGACAAACAAGTTTGCTTCTAGAACCAAGCATGCTGTTTTGGTTCAGCCTTTGGAAATGAAGAGAAGCTTTAGTGTTTGTCCAAGAAAATAAGGAGGACATGAGGGCTGGTCTAATGCTTTTTTCTTTTTAACTCGCCTTTTTCTATGCTGCAGAGCAACAAGCATGCGGTCAAAGAAATCAGGTAAAAGTTGAATTGTATTATTCTGAAGTAGAGAATACTAATTGAACTTTTTGCCACACGGGGGCGCTAATGGGTTTATCACTATTCGCTAGCTGTTGGTAAATGCCCTCACGAAGAAGACGGTCTGCTTTTCCATGGAAACCCGACGCTTATTTGAGTCCAACCAGAAACATGTAGTGATTTCCGGACCAGTTCGAGGTTTGAGTGAATTCGAACCCGAACCAAACGGTGCGCTCAGTCGAAGAAGGCTAATGAGAGTGTATCAACCTGTGTTATTATTAGCATGCTAATGTCGTTTTAGCTAACTTCCCTGCGGGGGAAAAAAACCCCGAAACTAGAATTGAGATTCGAAACGTCGAAAGCAGACGAGCGGTCTGCAGCGCATGATGATGCGGCGCAGAGGCGGCGGCAGCTCGGCTCTGGACCGGGCCGAGTCGCTGCTCTCGGCCAGGAGCAACAGGACTCGGGGACGGGGCCAGGTGTGTGTCTGTGACGTGACGTCCGGTGACGCAAGTCTGGACGTTTTTTTAAATTCTGGAAACACGTTTAGAAAAAATGAATGCCAGATATTATGTTGACCTGAAGCTGCAAACAGGCTGGACTCATCACCTGTGTGCAGGTACAGTACAGCAGGCGACTACAACAAAAATGGGAAGAAAAGACCTGCTGGGATCCCTGTAGTCTAGGTGTACTACAACTTAGTCTATAATAAATGTGAAGCAGTATACTTGAAGTTTATTTTTGATATACTGTCCTCTCTATGCAAACTTAAAATGTTCCAATTTAGTCTGCAAAAGTATCCAGTTGGTGTACTACTTCTTACACAACACATACATGGTGTATACTTACTATACGTATACTTGAATCAAACTGTAAGTGTAATACTTTTTGCAAAGGAATATCACACATGCTCATAAGTTTTTTCTTTTAAATACAGGTTTTTTTTCAATCAAATAGAACTTATTCAGAAGGTTAATATTAGATGCACTGCTGATATATATATATTTTCCTAGTCTTCTTTTTGAATTGTGATCGTCTCTACTTTCTCTTCTTTGAATGGAAGACAGATCCTTCATTTTTAAGCCAGATTCCTTCTCACACATGGAGGTTCTCGTCTCTTTCCTGATTTCAGAAACTGGTGGCACAGTTCTTGGTTGATAACGTTGGGTTTCGTCTCACTTTTTGTCATTCAGTGATTACCTCTGATCCTCTGAAGAAAGTAATGTTTCTCTCCAGCAGAATGTAGTTCATCGGGTTAAAACACTACATTTTGGTTCATATTTAAAAAAAAAAAAAAAAAAAAAAATCTCTGATTCTGCTTCTTCTCAGGAATTCTTCAAGACAACATCCAACCCCCCAAATAAACAGGTTTCCTTCTGTAATCTGAGTGATCTGTCTGCGCACAGCTCAGCTGATGCCACTGGAGGAGAGAACTCAGAGCAGGTGAGACGTCTTTGTCAATGCAGATCCCATCAGTCCACTACAGACATGCCTCATTTGACATAAGGTTTTACAGACTTGCTGTCCCACTCCGATCATCTTTAGATCTATTATAAAAGCGTTTTTAGCCAATATCAAAAAGCCTGTGTCATTTTCTAGGACATGAAGCTCTTAGTTGTGGGCGGAACTGTTTTCGCCTCCACTTCCCATCACCCATCTGTTTACACGCTCCAGCTTACAGCCCTCACACCCCCAACCCTTTTGAGCCGAACACCAGCTCAGACGAGGAAAACAAAGACGTTTAATGGATCTAGTAGTTTTTAAATGGAGCAGGAAGCTTGTGGCGTATTTTTGACAATTTTTCACAAAGAAGTTCTTTTTCTTTTTATTGACAGCATTTTTTTCATCTGCTCCCGATTCACAGTGATTTGAATAAAGAAATACTCAACAATTCCATGTTAATCTTTATTTTGTATACATAGGCCTTCCGTCACGAGAAAAAAAATGTTACCAGAACATGTTAGAAACACAAAAACAGCATTTTTATTGGAATGGGTCTTGAATTGTCTGAAGCTGTCACTGTAGCTTCATGCAGTCGGTTCCACAGGCTTTACTAGTCTCACATGCACACACACGTGCACGCTCTCTCATGTGCTTTAGATTTTCATCAAACAGCTCCACTCTCTCTGTACATAAGGATTCCAACAGATTGTGTTTGGACAGGACTCCAGGCCTCACAGTGGTTTTGGCGGGGGCAGCAGGTTTCTGAAAAAGGCTCCTCCACCAATAAGCAGCAGCCGCTCACCCGTCAACAGAAAGCAGAACCTGCTAGAATCCAGGTGAGCTGTGCTGTGACCAGGGAAAGGGATTGATCTTTGAGAGATGGATCATGACGAATCCTTTTAAATCTGAGGAGTGGTTGGGGGGGGGGGTTCTGCTCAGGTCTGTCCCAGCCTCCCAGCAGGAATCGCAAACCCAAATCTCGGCTGAGTCCTGGAGCAGCGATCGAGCCCCAGAGACCACTGCTGGTGAGACAAACGGACCCCCACAAGGGGCAGGTGTGTCCACACAGGTGAGCATCTCTGCAGCGTCGGCCACACAGCAGCATTCAACACAGTGGAGCTCAGGGGGAAGCCGCTTCCTGAAGAAGAAGTTGGGCGCGGGTTCTACGCCTGCTGCAGCTCTGAGATCAGGTGGAGGGGTCAGATCTACACCTGTGCGGGACTTAGAGAGCAAACCTGGGAAAGCAGAGAGTGTGGACAGTGATGAAGAATACATGAAGAAACTGCTGGATTGTTCAGACAGCAGTTTGGCGGAAGAGGGGGGGCGGCCACCTCTGAAAGAGCCACAGAAGGTGAGCTTGTCTTTTTTTTTTTTGTGTAGCCTGCCCCCCCCCACCTCCCCATCATTCATCCCTGCTTCACATCTGCTCTCCTTCTGCACAGATGCTCAGCAGTCAGAGGACTCACTCCATCCCGTCGCCCCCCAGCTCGGCGTCACACCGCCATTCTCCTTTCAGATACTCGGGGCGGAGTCAGAACCACTTCAGCCCTTCTGTTTCATCTCCAGCGACTCCCCTTCCAGGGAAGACCAGCGACTTTCCAAAGGCAGAGAGTCCACAGCGACCCTCCTCATCCTCGTCGGAGTGTGTTGAAGTTCTCTCCCTGGAGGAGCTGCTCCCTGGGGGGTCAGTTTCTTCAGAAGCACAGAGTGAAAGGAGTGGCGTTTCTGAAGGTGAGAGGATCATTCTAAAATCTCTTGATTCCCCCCTCCCATCCTCTACAGAGCTTAAGCTAACAATTAAAAACAGCACATCTGTTCCGAAAAAGAGACACGTGCAGCTCTGAGCTCATGAATGTGTGCAGACACCTAATTGCCGGTTTCCCTGTTCATCCTAATGTCTGCAGACCTCCACATCAGCATAAAGAGTTTGGACGAGCTCATTCCTGCATCTGCTTCAGAAGCAGGATCCCAGGTAGGATCTGATGCAGAAACACTGGCTTGAAGTTTGAGGTTCTGAGCAGGTTTGAAGGTCCAGCAAGGGATCCGCAACAACCAAACCTCCGTCCTCAATCTCCTCGCTCAGCAGGGTTCTGTCGATGTTTATCCTCCCACAGAGTGACCCCCCCAAAAACGTTCAGATGTGTGAATCCATGCATGTGCTTGTTCCTGCTGCTCATTTTCTTTCAACATAAGAACTTGTCATAAAAGGGGGGGTAGCAAACGCTGCATCCAGAGCTGCGTCGCTGCTGCAGCTGCGGATGCATGTAGATGCACAGGTTTCTGACAGACACCTCAGGGTGCTGAGGGGTGACAGCGCATGTGTTGACCAACTCTAAAAACCAGAGTAGGAAGGCAAACAGGTCTCTAAGTGAAACAAACGACGTGTCAGACTTTTACATCTTCATGGACTCTGCTTGACTCCCCCTTTCTGAAAAGGATCGATGCTTGGAGGGTGGGGCACGCCCAAACGATCCAATCCTCTGTCTCCTTCTGCTGTGCTCTTTTCTTGATCCTACTAAAAAAACACCACAGTTTAAAGGGGAGGATCCAGGAGGGATAAAAAAAAAAGGAAGATCTATGCAATTGCAGGTTTCAAGTTTTTTTCACAATGTTTCATTTGAAGTTCAGGACCTGTTGCTGGGTCAATGTACGCTCATACATGCATTTAAGACATGCAGTTTATCACTTTTCTCTTCTCATGCACCCGGTGAGTTCACATCTTTAAGGTCAGGAACTCAGAAATACCTCAGTTTCCTGATGGAATTATTTTAAAGTGTAGAAATGTTGTGGTTTTGTTCCTCTGATCAGTTGTGAATCAAACCCAATCATCCAGTTTTTGTTTTTGGTCATTTCCTTATTTACATCAGAACATTCAGTCAAAAGGTGACTGTCATATTTTCAGGTTAAATTCAGATGTCAATACTCTGGATGCCTGATTTTACAGCAGATCTGTGGCGTTTGCCACCGTTTTGTGCTTTTATTATATGCTTTTCATTTTTCTCCTGCAGGATCAAAGCAGACAGTCTGACCCCCCATCGTGGAGAGCGCACCAGCAGCTGTCCCAGGAGGACGAAGAGGTGCTGGACTATCACAGCGACTTTCACAGCTACTCCAGTGGCTCCCAGGTTTCCGAGGAGCTGTCAGACCAGGAGGAGGCGCCGTCAGAGATCAGGACTGATGGTGCAGACGCTGTAGTTTCCTCCTACACCCCCTCAGAGCCACGCCCCCGTGCCTCGCAGACTTCACTGGCTTCAGTCAGAGTTTCATCTAAGCAGAGGAGCTCTTCATCCAGAAAACCTTTAAAGAATGCAGCCGCCCAGACGCAGCCGGATCACCTGATTCATGGTTAGTCCTCCAGACTTTGCCTTTTCCTCCTCTTTCAGATGAGCTGTCTCTGACCTGTTGGGGTTTCTGCAGATGATGCTTCTGTGCCTCCCGCTGTAGCCCGAATCTACCTGAGTGCAGCTCCGGGGAGGGGCTATGCGCTCACTGCAGAGCAGCTGGAAGGTACAGGTGCCACTCTGGTGGCAGAAGTCACATTTGAGCTCTCAGTCTGCGCTGGATCACAGAGCTCGTGTTTTCACTTCCACCAGACATCGGCACATACAACCCAGCTGTGTTTGTGGTCAACGAGGTGCTCAAACAGCAACTCGCCATGATCAAAGAGTCCGTGGACAGCAGCAGGCACCTCCACTCCAGCCTGATGCAGAGCCTGGAGCCCCCCAGCTACAGATACACCACCCTGCAGGACACCATCCAGGTGAATCATCACAGCCGTCACTGTTCTACCAGGACAGAAGTTTATTATTTTTTTTTATCATTTAGGACACAATTCTGTCTCGTTTTCCCAGAACATCCGCAGACGCAGACCTGCCAAACTTGCCACAGAGAGACACCTGGAGGAGGTTCTGCAGAAGTGAGAGCTCCTCATGAAAACGGATTCCTGCACTCTACAGGGAACAGCTCAGTGCTGTTCATCGACAAACAGAGCTGCATGAAAGACGCTGGACTCTTCCAAACCGCGCTCTGCCTTAAACGTTTCCAAACAAAAGTGATGACATGATTCCTCAATTAAAGATACAACATTTCCTTTCTTACTTGAAACCAATAGAGCTCAGATGCTGCAAAGAGGAGTAACAAAAATATTTATTTCTGTGTTCAGTCTTCACTTTGACAAAAACGGACACGGCAGCTTGTTGAGCTTCGAAGGGGCTGAAGGCACAGAGTCCGGCTGCAGCCTGGCAGCTCAGTACGGCTCGTTGAAGGGGTACAGAGGATGTCCTGCGTCTCTGGGAACGCGCTGGCCCTCCACCTGGAACATCCGGACACAAAGTCACGTCTCTGCAGCAGTGCACCACCAGCAGCCTTTCCAGAACTCACTTCTATCATTGGGACGATGTAACGGCAGCCTCTGTTCAGCGCTGTGATGCTTTTCACTTCTTCTGCTTCTAGGCTGAAGTCAAACACCTGAGATCAAGAAGAGACCATCAGCTCATCACAAATCAGTGCACTTAACCAGGATGTTATACTAAGGGAAATAACAAATATAAAACCAAACTATTGTTTCTGATAAAGTTAAGCTAAAACCCCATTAGTTGTCCCACATCAGGATTTGTGTCTTGGACCCATCCCTGGGGAAGCAGTGAGCTGTAGAAACAACCTTACTCTGGAACCGTTTGATGGTTTAACCCCCCCATCCAACCCCTTAATGCTGAGTGTCAAGTAGGGAGGCATTGGGTACCATTTTTAGAGACTTCTGAATGACTTGACTATAGATTTGAACTTACAACCTTCTAGTTTCAGGGTGAAAACTGTACCACAAGACCACTGAGTTGAACATCCGTCCATCATTTTCTTTATCCAGAGCCTGGGGGGCATCAATCTCAGTAAGGACTCCCTTTCTCACATGTGTTTGGTGCCTGGAAGGATATCAGTGGAATCTCTCTCTGTCTGTCTCTGGGCCTCCTCCAAGTGAAACAATAATGCCCATACCACTTTAACTAATCAAGCTTTCAGGTAGCTTTGCTGGAGGTCCAGACAGTACAAAGAGGAACCCAGCAGTGCTAAGTGGGGTTGGCTCTAAAGCTAAGTACACACCAGGGACGCAGGTTCTTCTTTTAGTATCTGGTGTTCACACAGGTCTGTTGCTACCGGATACTAGCGTACGTACTCACTGTTGGGGGAGACTTGATGCAGCTCTATTCTGATATATTAAACACTTGGTGTCATATTTCCTCCTGGGCACAAATTATTAATTTCTCCTTTATGATCGATTTTCAACCGGTTGTCACTTCCATATTTCACCATTTTGAGCTGAATTTTCGTTATATACATCCTCCATAGTGAGAAAAGAAAAACATCTTTCATTGGAGGGAGTCTTCATGAAATGAGTCACTGCCCTGGGTTGAGGTTGATAGTTCTTCATTGTTTCTTTACTCTGTGTACATGACATCTCTGGTTCAGTTTGAGGGGTTCAGCTTAGCTTTATTATCTGAGCACATCAATCAACTTGCAGTAAATATTTTGGCTGTGCTTGAATGCTTCACCTGGATGTTTTCCTTGATCCGGGACTCGGTCACACTCTTAGGAATCACCACTACGCCTCGCTGAGTCTGCCACCTGCAGAGACATCAGAGTCATGCAAACCTGAAGATTCTTTGACAGAATTTGAATTTCATAGTTTCTAAAGAGCATGACCTTTGTGTTGACACTTAGAAAAATCTGAGGGAGCAGAGCCAGTGAGGAGACTTCAAACTTCTCTTTTTTTTTTTTTTTTATTATAAACTTGTCCTGTCCAACAGCTGGGCAGACAGATGAGAGCTGAAGGCCTCTTGTGTTGGACATATTTTACTTTTACAACAGGGGTTATGAATCTTCAGACAAACCAGAGGAATGTCTGAATAAACCCCTTTTGTAATCGAGGCCAAACTTTATTCATTTTAATTATGTTTGAAATTCTTTGGTGTTGGACCGGACGGAAAAGGAAAGGAGGGAAGAAGAGAGAGGGATGTTAGAAAGAGGGGGATAGGGTGATCATAGGAGGGGGGAGGGGGGTAAAACCATGAAACAGCATAAAGCAACAAGCCACTGGATGTTTATCATTTCGGTAGAGTACAGATAGAATACAAATCTCAAAGGGGCGGGGCCTGTCCACACACACACTCAAAAGTTATAAACACATCTGCTAGCTGCAAAAAAGAACACACTTCAACATGAACACAATACAGATAACGTTCACACACGCATACTTATGTCTACAAGCCAACTAGTGTGAGATATTTCCTTCATTCACGCAAATTGTTAGTGCAAAGGTGAGCTAACACCTGTGCTCAGGTGAGTGTTCATGTTCTTCTAAAATGGATGGTGGAATGTGGAAAGAAGGAGGGGGAGCAACCAGCCATCCCCACACAGAGACTCCCGCCGCAGCAGCAGCGGCAGCCAGAACCCCCCAACGCCACACGGCAGCAAGCAGAGAACAACCGCCCCCCGGGCGACCACCCCCGCCACCAGGCCAGGGCCAGCAGGACCGCTGCGAAGCCCCCAGAGCCAGAGAGCAGGGAGGCACGGGGGGAAAGAGAGCGCCGCCCCAGCCCAACCAGGAGAGCAGCCCCCCCGCAGCGCCAGGAGGGCCCAACGCCGGGCCCCACCCGAGAAGGGTGCCCACAGCCCCAGACGAGTACCCCATCACCACCCAGGAGTTCTGGGCATCCCCCCGCCCCAACCCCAGGTATGGGCCAGGACCCCCCAAGGGAGACCCGCTCCGCGCTCCAGGCAGCCACCCACCAGGGCCACAGGTGGTCCAGAAAGGTGCAAGACAGGGGCCATCTGCCCCCGCCCAGGAGGGGGGCACCCCAGAGAGAAGGGGGCCCACAAGGGTTGTTGTAGCCGTGGCCTGACCAGGCTCGGCCACAGATGGAAATTGGCGAGGCCCAGCACCCGGCGGCAAGGACTAGAACCCACCCCGCAGGGACACGGACACCCCCGGCTCAGGTGTGATATGATCCCCGGTCTTTGGGTTTGCCAGAAAGTTCAGGGATCCCTCTCCCTGCGTGGGGAGAGCACCACCGGGCCCAGGAAACCGGCACCCAGGGGAGGAGACTTCAAACTTCTAAACAGACTGAGCTTCTCTCTGAGCTACTATTGGCCATTCTTGGTTCTTCAGTGCCATGTCTCTGAAGTCCAGCCCCCATTAGATGACAAATAATGGTAATTTCTACAAAGTTTATAAAACTCTTTTTGTAAATGTTCTAAGTCATCTTACTTTTTGGAAAAAAGTATCAAGTTCTTCTGTGAATACACAATAGTGAAAGAATTGGGGGGATAAAAACAGGAGTGGATTACTTATATCCTGGTGTTAAGCATAATTTCTGGACTGCTCCCTGTTGCAGACAGCGGAATAACTGATTACCATGGTTTTGGCTGGAAGCAGCATTTCATGGGACCAAACCCTTAGTTTTATTTGAAGGCAGTTAAGATTATCTTTAATATGAAAAAAAAAGAAGTCTCTCATTGTGGTCAGACACATATATTCATCCTATGAAGGACTGGACTGTGGGGGAGGAACCATGAGCGCCTGGAGAAATTCCAAAGCAGGGGTCCTCTCACTGTAAGGCCAAAGTGTGGACCACTGCACGGTCCTCAATTCAAATGAACCACAACATGTTTTTAGTCAGAGATACTCGCTTTTGAAAACCATGAAATAATGCACCTGGAGACTCACCTCAAGAGGATCTGAGCCGGAGACTTTTGGTATTTCTCTGCCATTGAGATTACCACAGGTTCCTGCAGCAGGACGGGTTCCTCTGGACGTTTCCATGCGCGGTCAGGAGAGCCTAGAGGACTGTACGCCGTCATCACCAGACCCCGGTCTCGACAGTGGGCCAGCAGCTCTACCTGGGCCAGGTAGGGGTGGCTCTCTACCTGTCATACGCACCCACCCACAGAAAACCAGGATCAGTTCAGGCACAGTTTCGATCATCAGCAGACGCACTGACCGCTGTACCTGAAGAACTGTTGGTTTGATGCTGGCCACAGAGAGGATGTCATCCACCTGCCTGCTGTTGAAGTTGGACAGACCGATGGAGCGCACCAGCCCCTTCTCCACCAGCCTCTCCATGGCAGCCCATGTTAGCTTGTAGTCTACGTGGTCATAAATCAAGCTTCCATCTTCCTTTTTAGGAAACGGAACGTCACCCCGTCTAGCAAACAAATACAAACTGTATTGAGACTAGGCCTCAAAATTCAACATTTAAAGATAAGCGACAACCTCAATATTTATTCAAGAACTGAAGCTTCTTAAAGTAATGCTTTTGGTTCAGACACTGAATCAGCTCAATTTGAAGGATCTGTATTACAAAAGACGTTGATTGATCTCATCCTGAGGAAATCAAATGAACCAGCAGAAACCCCGACCGCCAACTGTGCTGCCTCACATGGAATGTTGACAGCATCATTCCAAACAATCATCCATGGATGACTGAATCTGTGAAAATCCATCTACTAGAGCCAGCAATAAGACGATTTATTGACATTCCACCTCTTATTCTCTGAAAAATAAATAAAAAAAATAAAAAACAATATGCAGAGACTGGCTCTTAGCAACAGGTCTGCAGGTGTCAAAAAGAACAGTCCAGATGCTGCGGATCGTGTTTACCACAACAGCTGAACACAGTCTGGTTGTGTATGTGGTGGCGTTGGAGCTCACTGGAAACCGTGGGGCCAGTGGATGAGGTAGAGATCCAGGTACTCCAGCTGGAGATCCTTCAGCGTCCTCAGGAGGGCGGGCTCCACGTCCTCTGGGTGATGCCGGGTGTTCCACAGTTTGGAGGTGATGAAGACGTCCTCTCGTCTCAGAGGCTGAAGGGTCAAGGCGGTCAGACTGATGAGCATCGTCGATGTTTTGGACCAGAAACCACCATATGTGCTCAGAATTCTTTACCTTGCTAGGGCCAAGCATCTCTTTCAGAGCTTCTCCGATTTCTGCCTCGTTGCCATAGATGGCTGCACAGTCGATGTGACGGTAACCAGCTTCCAGCGCCCACAGGACTGCTTGCCTCACCTGTGAAGTCAAATATAAAAACTGACTGAAACCTTGATGAAAACAACAGATTTTACACATTTGTGGGATAATTGAAGAAAAGCATAATTTATTGTCCTACAGAATGCCAGAAAATGCTAATCATCTATGAAACAGTCATACCTCCTTTGCATTTGACTGTAAACTTAGTGAAAATGATGTTTATTGATCCAAAAGATAGGAAATATCTCTCTGGCCAAACAGTAAGGTGCAAAGAACAGACATTTCAAATGTGCAAAACAATCAAATGTAACAGAAAACTTCGTTTTTCTTAAAAATCTGCAATACTATACATATGCCAGAAGAGTTAATGAAGATTTGTTTGTGGCAGCCTCTACCTTTCCTGGCTCGCTCTTCCATGTTCCCAGGCCAACCAGGGGCATCTTCCTCCCCGTGTTGAGAACTGCAAAGTCATTCATTTTCCTCCACAACACACCTACCAACAGAAGTGACAGACAGTGAACATGTCAAGTAGATTTGTTATTCAGTTTTGAAATACTCATCGGTTGTTCTTCCACAGGGCATAGGATTAAATCAATCAAGAACGCACGAGAACCATGATTTTTATTCAACTCGTTGCACTGAAACACAGGAATCCCTCTTCAACCGAAGACCTGAAGTCTTCAACAAGAATTTTCCAGATTGAAAAAGAAGAAAACTGGAACAGACTGGAACCAGCAGATGCTGACCCTGCAAAAACCCAATTTCCTGTACTTAGACCAAAGTTATTTTTGTTGGTTTTTTTTTTTTGCTATCGCAATTACTTCCTTTAAAAACGGTTTTTTTTTTGTGAAGACCTACGTGTTATTTAAAAAAAAAAATAAGAGGGTTGATAAAACCAGGCTTTCATTGTTAAATCTCTGTGCAGCTAAATGTGAATGAAATCTGAAGTCGCGTGCCCAGAACATCCATCCAATAAGCGGCCAGCAGATGTTGTTAATGCAGACTAGCACGTGACTTCCTTTCGGGGTCACGCACGCGCTGCCTTCCACATGCCTTAAAAAGCTGAACATTCTTCAGTAAACGCTTGACTGAGCGTGTCACAACAAGCTAAAGAATAACACGTCTATATGGGGGGAAAGATGCAGTTTTAGCTTCATTCTTTAAGCGCAAACTAAACGCTAAACGTGCGTGTTTCCGCGTGCCGTCACACCTGCGTCCTCTTACCTGAGCCTCACACCTGTAAACAACTCGGTAACCCGCAGAGAACGTGGACGCTCCCGCCGCCACTGTTCACGAACAGATCACGGTCGAGCTTCCCCTCTGGGGAGGAAAATCCTTCATTTCCGGGAGAAACAGGGGCGTTCACAGGGATTGTAGGGGCTGGAGCCCCATGAACATTGTGGGTCCACAAGTACTTCTTAAAAATAGGCTAAACAATGTAAAATTACAACTTAAATAGTAATATTGTTTTGTAAAAATTATTAGTTTTTAATTAAAATGATTTAATCACATATTTGACTTTATTCATCCCCCTCTCTGTAGTGGTTATAAAATAAAAATAAATAAAATGTAGGATAATGTACCTGCATTCCATTATGCACTCTAATATAGCCTATTTTTTTCTTTCTAAAGAACTTAGAGTAACAGGAAAGTTTATTAAATAAAAATTGTTTCATTTTCTTATCTTAGCTCTTTTATCTATATAAAAAAGATAATCTGACAGTTTGTTGGGACTGTTAAAAATGATACTCAAAAATGAGGCCATGTGGAATTCACATTTACTTTTATACCGCCTGTCTGAATCACCTCTATTCCCCTTTTTTCTACTCCTAAAAGTCTTTAATGGTGGATTTAAAAAAGATTTACTTGACGTTGGATAATGAATGTACTTCTTCTGACCCCTTTTAAATGTGTTTGTACATTTTGAATTTTAATTATCCTTAGACAGCAAATTTCTCACTTTGTTTTTATTTTTTTCTCTTTTATTAGGATTTTTATCAGACATACTTAAAATGTCTTTTACATTTCAGTCTAGTTGATTTTCACTTGTACCATGGAGACAGCATGTGTGCAATGGTCTGCTCCTCTCTCTGTATCCCTTCTTTAAGCCGTCTGCTGTGACTCTTGCAAACAAATATATGGAATTATGAATAGGATCGGCGACCTATCAATTTACTGTATTGGCTGCTATTGGAGACTAGTATTCAGTCACGACCCACCAAAATAAGATAACATAAGTGATTAGGTGCATGACTTGCTCGAGAACCTGAATTAACCCTAGTCTCTCTGCTCCTGAGATCTCTCCAGCCTCATGTCTGCAACAGCTTCCTCGCCGAGAACAGTTTCAAGTGATCATGACTAAATAAATCAATGAATACATGAATAATTGGAAAAAATGCAAATTAACATGCTGTTTTGAAAATAGGATTGTTAAACTTTTGAGATCACATGGGCTGAGACTCTCCTCACAACAAGGATAAAAATTGCACTTCATACCATCTCAACTTACACTGTGGTTCTCCTCAGGTTGACTGAGTTAAAACATATTTGCCCTTTGGCTCAAAGTGTACAAAAAAGGGCAAAATATTTTAACCTAATAACCAAATGCAGTTGGATTCGTGAGGTCAGCTGTGACAGGAAACGGATCAGATTTATATGGGATGCATTAATGGATTTAATTGAAATTAGTTTAAAGTATTGAATAGAACCAGTACTGTTGTAAGAAGAAAAAAAATGCAACAAAAAATATTTTAGCATTACATTGTAGAAAAACAGGAAATTAACCCATTCATGCCATATGTTGCTAATTCGCATCATGCCATTTCTTCCAGAACTGCTGCAGGAATTTAGCATGAACTTGAGAAGAAAAAATAATCGAAGAATAAGTTTTTATCCAAACTTAATTGGAAATAAATTTAGACATGAAGAGGATTAAACAGAAAAAAATGGTCTTGTTACAAAGTTTGCTCGATGAAGACAAAATAAATGAAAAAAAGTTTCACTCTTCAGGTTGAATGAAAATTTAAAGAAAGCCAAGGGTACTGATCCAAGAAAAAAAAAAACGAACAGACTGAAGATCAAATCTATAAAAAAAAAAAAAGATCTCTGTCCACAGACTGGAGTGCTATCAAAAACCATCTCAGAGACGATCCTCCTCCTCGCCATCTGGTGGCGGTGTCCCAGAATAAAGTCACTTGGGAGATGCGGAAGTGACGTCAGTATCAAACTGACTTCCCCGCTTGACAGAAACTTTGTTGTTTTCTGAAACTTGTCTGCATTTTGCCTGCTCGGTCTATTTGCGTTTTTGTGCGAACATTTTCGGCTTTGAATTTTCAGATTTATGTAAGGAGACTTTTGAAAAAGTTTGTGTTTTAAGTCGATCCCAGGAGCCGGTGTCGGTCTGTTAACCAGCTTAGTTAGTAGTAGTTAACTCAGGTCCCGTCCTTTGTCTGAAACATCATGGTTCGGGTCGGTTCTGGCCTCAGGTCCAGCGGTGTTGCGGGGGGCGACGGGCTATGTGCTCGCCGCTAATCCATCCATGCTCGTGTCAGAAGCCGGCTCCAGTCCATCCATGGCTCATTGCGCAGAGGACCGCATCCCGCCGCCTCACGTCGGCGTGGACCAGAGCATGAAGCCGGTCCTGTTCGAGATCTTTGGGGAGATGTGGACCGTGCAGTCACGTATCGGACAGGGGGTGTCCGCCTCGGTGTACCGGGTCAGCTCCGGTAGAGCCGCCACCGCCGCTGTGAAGGAGTTCCAAGCCGATACTCAGGCCGGAGACTACGGGTACCACAAGGAGAGGTCGGTGCTGGAGCACATCCAGGGACACAAGAACATCGGTGAGAGGGACCCACCCCCCCGTCAGACAAACAAAGTGACTGGTGAAACCCTGACACCTAAAGCGTTTACACTTAGTTTGGACAAATGTAACATTTACAGATTTAAAAAGCTTTTTTCAACAGATTATTAAGATGCTGCGAGACTTATGTGTTTAAAAGTACTACTGGTCCAGTTCTGGGGATCCACTATGATCAGTGACAGAGTGGTTCTGGTTGGTACGCATTCACCAAACATCTTATTCTTTTAGATGATCCGGTATTGGCCTTTTGATTCTTCTGCCAACTTGATGATGCAGTTGAATCCATATGCAGGGTCATGTGATGCTGTCAGCAAAGATTCTGGGAAATATGAAAGGTGTCAGTGGCTAAAATCCAATGAATGTAGATCTAAATGGGGTTTGTCACAACACCACCAGGTACTTTTATTCTATGATCATAAAATAAAATAAGAAAAAAAACTGGAATGTCTTCCTGACTGACTCAAATGGCACTGAAAGGGAAGTTAACTTTGTTCTAATGATCAAATCCTGGAGATTCTGTTCATGAAACCACGGCCTAAAGCAAAACTAGTTCAGATGTAAATCTCTTGACATTCCATCTGATTCCCAAATGATTACAGTTCCTTCTGGACATCGTAAATTATTACTCCTGTATTGCCGTCTTCACTTATTTAAAGATGATGAACTCCCACCCAAGCAACAACAGGTGTCTGTGTGACCCATAACAGTATAGACAAATATCATTTTTCTTTTTTGTTCTCCTCAGTTTTCTCAGAACAACCATTGCGTTTGATCTGACCAACAACAATAGATCTAAAATCCATAGAAACAAATGCTTATCAAATAGTGGTCTTACATTTTAAGTACGTTTTTAAGCCCCATTATTTGTTCCGTTATTATGATTTGCCTTTAAAGATGAAATCTCCATTCTTGTTCCCTTATTTGCTGAATGGTTTTCTCCCAATAAGAGGGACTTATAGTCCAAAAAATATGGTACATCTTTTCCTCCTGCAGCAGGTGTACTGCTCTTAATAGGACCTCTTTAAAAGTGTGTGTTGGGGGTTTGATGAATTTGGCTCTGTAATGATCCTCAGCCCACTTTTTTTTCAGTGACATTGTACGGCGTGTTCACCAACCACAGCTGCTTGGGCATCTCCACCCACTGCCTTCTGCTGGAGCTGCTGGACGTCAGCGTGTCTGAGCTGCTGGTGAGGCGCAGCAGTGCCGCCCAGCCTGCGAGGTAAGCTTCAGAAACTGTTGATGGATGCCCTCACCAGACATGTTGCATTTGTTTCCTCAAACCCATCCATTTAGGTTGGAGAAATAATCTCACTGCGTAATCTTAATTTCATTCAGTTTATACAGGTCCTGTAAGTACTCAAGCAGAAAATGGATGTAATATCTGTCACAATTTCTTTCATAAATGGTTCTGGAGAGTTATATAAGCTTTGGTTGATGTACAGAAAAAAAGATCCAGAGTTTCCTCCACAGATGGTTAACCCAACATCACGAAGGTTCACAATTCCCCTCAGCTTTATGATCTGTGAATTGTCCGACCTCACTCTCTGTTCTCTACATGAGCACTTTCCCATTTTTGTCCCAAATTTTTCCTGGAAAACTGGGCTGCATGGTGGAGCAGTGGTTAGCCTCACAGTAAGAAGGTCCCTGGTTTGAGTCCCGGCTGGGGGACCTGAAACAGGACCTTTCTGTCATCATGCGTGGGTTCTCTCCGGGGACTCCGGCTTCCTCCCACCGTCCAAAAACATGCTTCATAGGTTAATTGGTCACTCCAAATTGTCCATAACACACTTGCGACCTGTCCAGGGTGTCCCCCTGCCTTCACCCACAAGTGGCCAGGATAGGCTCCGGCAGCCCCGTGACCCCGAAAGGGACAAACGGAAGAAAATGAATGAATTTTTCCTGGAAACTATGTTTTTTCTCTCAGTTAAAGTATTAATCAGTTATTTCTGCAGATTCACGCTGCATCAAATGTGCGCCAAGCTGCCGCATATTTGTTCATGTGAGAAACTTCACCTTCCCCCTCAAACTCGTCAGTTTCCGATTTGACAAACAAGGCTCCTTTTTACATATTTATTTTGTCATTTTTTGGTAACACCGACACAAGAATACACAAGCACAGACGCAGACTGCAGAAACAAAACAAAAACATTTGACCCATCCCCTGGGGGGGCGAGCGGGGAGCTACAGACACAGCCGCGCTCTGGAACCATTTGGTGGCTTAACCCCCCGATCCAACCCCTTAATGCTGAGTGTCAAGCAGGGAGGCATTGGGTCCCATTTTTAAAGTCTTTGATATGACTCGGTCCGGGTTTGAACCCATGACCTCGGACACTCTAACCACAAGGCCGCTGAGCTGGTCAAAACATAATGAATCTAGACATTCTCAGATTTGATGCCACATTTCAGCACAAAATCTATTCTCCCTGTTTTAAGAAGTGGAATCTTATGTTTGTGTGCAGGCTTCAGGAGGGACACTCTATGTGGCTCATCCAGCACTGTGCCAGAGACATCCTGGAGGCCCTGGCCTTCCTGCACGGGGAGGGCTACGTCCATGCTGACCTCAAACCTCGCAACATCCTGTGGAGTGCAGACGACGAGTGCTTCAAGCTCATCGACTTCGGCCTCAGTTTCAAACAGGGAAACCAGGTCGGTCTGTTGGCTCAGATGAGATGTGGCTCTAACTGTTACGACGCTCAGCATTTTCTTTTCCGTCAGGACGTTAAATACATCCAGACAGACGGCTACCGCGCTCCAGAGGCGGAGCTGCAGAACAGCCTGGCCCAGGCGGGGGTGGAGGCAGACTCGGGCTGCACGGCTGCAGTGGACCTGTGGAGCCTGGGCGTCATCCTGCTGGAGATGTTCTCAGGGAAAAAGCTTAAAGACACAGTCCGCTCGCAGGAGTGGAAGGTAGGAAGCAGTAGTGGAACCAGCAGCTGATGCGGAAGGAGCTCTGTTGGCATCTCCAGATGTTTTCAGAGCAGAAAATGTGAAACAATGATGAACATTCATTTGCCGTGAGGTCTGAGGAAAACTCTGCTGTGCAGGACAGCAGCGCCGCGGTTGTAGACCAGATCTTTACCAGCAAAAGCCTACTATGTCCTGCCATCCCAGTGTATCACCTGAGAGACCTGATCAAGAGGTAGGTCCAGCTCGTCCAGCCGTGCTGCAGCAGCCTCTGCCTCCACTCACTGTGTTTTTTTTTCTCAGCATGCTTCAGCACGACCCCAAACTGAGAGGCGCAGCTGGCACCGCCCTGCTCAGCCCGTTCTTCAGTATTCCTTTTGGTAGGTGCTATAATCCCCACCCCCCTAAACTCTCACCCAACTTCCATTCACAAACACAAAATGTTAATCCATTCACACTAAGGCAGACAAACAAACGAGATGCCACTCTTCTTGATGAACTGATGATCATACAAACTTGTTAGAGGATTTGTGGTCCGTGATCTCCCACTGACACATGACCTTTGTGTCAGTGTAAGAACACAACTAAAGCGTTTGTCCAGATGCTTTTGTGTGCTTGTTAGAGACCACAGTGTGTTAAATGTACTTGTGTGTCTTTATGCTTAAGCGCCTCACATTGAGGACCTGGTTCTTCTGCCTTCTCCTGTTCTTCGTCTGCTTAACCTGATCGACGACAGCAATCTGCACAATGAAGAAGAATATGAAGGTAGAGAGCAGTTTTTTAACCTATGATAAACATCCCTGTTACTGAATATGCAGTTTTGTATTATTGTCATTTTCAGTTGAATAAAACAAGCATTTTAGCTATGGTATAGCTCAAAGACACTTTTTTTTTAGAAAGGTACCTTCAGATTTTGCTTCATAATTCTGCAGCTTTTTGTGATGGTTTTCCTTTGCATGTTACAGCTGGAAATGATGTGGTCTTGTCTGACTGTGTCCTTAGTAGGGGTGTGCCAAAATATTGATATGGTGATATATCACGATATTTAGTCCAGCGATCGATTATTGATACGTCCTTATCAAGTATCGACCTTTTATTTACGTTTAAAAACTCAAATTGCCTGGGGGCCACTGAAGGCGGGGTCTAGCTGAGGGAGGGCCGCAACTTCAACACACACACACACACAACTAGTGAGTGTCTGAGAGCCAGTAAATTTGTATGGAACATGTACTATTAACTATACTCTATTATTAACTGTTTTTATGTACAAAATGTACTCATAAAACTCAAATAAAATAGGTAAATAAAAAAAGTAAATAAATCAGTAATACATTTCTGTTCATTTAGTCTTCTATATTTCTAATTTAAATGTCCCTATCACCACAGTTCAGTTAACACTGTTGAATTATAACTATTAAACACAAAAGAAGACTCTGATTCTACAGTTCTGTAACCTCCATCATTGGTTCTTCTGAACACGGTTCTCTTGTCTTCTCACTGCTGGACACTTGGCAGCACTTCCTCCCAAACAGCTGAGACCCTCAGTGTGGATGAAGATGACTGTCAGGAAATCTGGACTGAACTTGGACTTATTGACATTTAAGGTGGAGAAGTCAGAGAGGATGTGCTCCCAATTTTGAATCTGTGTTGAATTGTTTTGTTTTTTTAAGTTTACCTTTTAAAAACACAAATTAGTAAAGAGAAACAAAATTCAGTAACCATTTTTGGATTTTCTTTCTTATGATTTTTTGCACATTTAAACCCCGGTCAGAAGTTACTGTAGATCAGCCGGTGAACCACTCCTATATTTTTATAAAAAAACTGATGGAAATTCATCTTGGTGACACCAAATAAGTGCAGCCAAGATGCACAATAAGCGTGTTTGAGATCACCCAGGTGGACGAAACGCTACGCAGATCACCTGGTGTGTGACATATATTTTTGTTTTTGCTCCAACATCACCTGTCAATCATCACAAAAATATAATCAAAAAGGGGCGGGAGCAATCTATCGTGATAGTATCGTTATCGTGAGCAATGTATCGCAAATCGTATCGTATCGTGAGGTACCCAGTGATTCCCAGCCCTAGTCCTTAGTGTTGAAAGTTGAACTCCTGCTGCTTCTTCTCTATTTCCAGACATCATGGAGGACATGAAAGAGGAGTGTCAAAAGTATGGCTCTGTGGTTTCCCTTCTGATCCCCAAAGAGAACCCCGGGAAAGGACAGGTGAGAGCTGAGCCCACACAGGTGTGAGCTCGGTGTGCATCCGTGTTCCAGCTGTTGTTGACCGGCTAAGCTTCAGATTAGCCCTTTAACACTGGAGATGTCACCGGGGACACAGAGACAGTCTTTGACCTACCGTAACCGTTCACACCATCAAGGTGAATCAGCTGATTCTGGCGTGCAGAACAGCGAATTTGCGTCATTATGCAACACATTACTAACATAAAGTCTTGCATAATGGTTCTGGGGCACTTTTCTCAGTTACAAAATCAATTGGTTTGTGTTGATTGCATACACACTTCCATACTCTAAAGCAGGGGTGTCAGGATACAGCCCTCGAGAGCCGCTGGCCAACATGTTTTCCAACCGATGTGCCATTAAAGCTCCGTATTGACTAAACCCCCTCATGATTGGCACCCCTGCTCTACAGCGTTGCATATCAGCGCTGGGGTGTTTTTTCTCCCCTTCAGAATCTGCTGAAATGACGATAATTACGTAAATGGTTGAAGAGTTGGGCTGCGCTCACTCCAAACGCAGTTTGCGCTTCGAATTTTCGGTGGATGCCTCTCTGTTGACGTGTATCAAATTTAGCATGCCCAGACACGTGTGGGGGAGCTTTTGTCAACATTTTTAACCTCATCGCTACATGAAAGCGTTGACTGTATATCTCATTCACAATGCATGGAAGACACGGGATGATGTTGAGAGATCAGGTTGATTCATTTTTAAGAGCATCGGTGATCACGTCTCCATGTCTGGGTTCATGAAATCATTCAGAAACTCTCCCGGTACGCTGAGCTTCACCATCTACTGCAGGAGCTGCGTACTTCTGTGCTTCTGTCTCCCTGTGACCCGGTTTGACGACTTGCTGACTCGGATTAGTTTGAGGCGAAAAACTCTAAAAATAAGAGTCAATTTGGAGGACCTTTTTGTTATTGTCTTGATGGAAAAAAGAGTAGAATGACCCGATTCTCCTCCATATTGGTTTGGACTCCACCCACTGATCTCGTCATCAACACGTTGCGGGCCTCAGTCCCCGCTCTGTCCAAGTGACGTGTCTTCTTTGCTGAAGTCCAGATATTTGAACTCTCAACGCGTCGTGACACGCTATTTGTGCTGCGCCCGACGCTCCATCGTGTCACAAGACCTCCGATCGCGTCTGAACATTGACTTAGCATTAAAACTGGACACCCCTGACGCGGGAATCGCATTCAAGGGGGTTAATGAAGACATTTGTGTAAACAACCCCTGTCCCTCTGATTCCCTGACCTTCAGGTGTTTGTGGAGTACGCCAACTCCAGCGACTCCAAAGAGGCTCAGCGCCTGCTGACGGGCCGGACCTTTGACGGGAAGTTTGTGGTGGCCACCTTCTACCCTCTGAGCGCCTACAAAAGAGGTTACTTCTACCAGACGGTGCAGTGAGGTCCTGCCGCTGCTCCCTATGAGGAAGACGTGTTTCCCTCTGGGGGTTCAGCATCCTTCATCGTCTGCCATCGTCACCTGCGTTTAAACACTGGTATTTTGAGCAGCAGAGCAACACTTCCCGCTGCGAGAGTGGTTCATATCTGTGCACATCCATCCATTGTGTTGTGGTGAATGTATGGAACTCCATTTATGAATTGATGTAAGCTCTTGACGTGGAGGGAAGAGGGTTTCTTTGCCTGATTATTTCCTGTATTCATCTACTAATGAGCATTTGATGCTCCTGGCATGTTTGCATTGAAACGATGTGCATTTTAAGGCATGTTACCTGCTGATGACATCAGCTGCCTGCTGTGAGCTTCCTCCTTCAGTGAGTTGGTTTTTAGACTCCTCTTCTGCAGCTTTGTTTTCTAAGCCGACTTGACCTGTGTGGCAGTTCTGACGGGTTTTTATGGGGGTTTTTTTTCCACGCTGTGCTTCCATCCGTGAGGCTGGGCATCATCTAAGCCGAGTTCACGCTGAGGAAGTCCTTCACTTCTTTCAGAAGCAGCATTTATGAGCCGACTGTTCTGTGGAGTGGAGCCACAGTGAAGACCAACCTTTTACCACTTTCCCATCACAAATGGCCTTGTGCTGGTTTGTTGTTGGCGTAATAACATCTATTGTTTTTTATTTTAAAGATTTGGATGCATTCAAACGTTGTTAATTTATTCTTATGGCGCCGTTCCCAACCGACGTAACTATCATTAGAACCGGTTTAGAGAACCAGTGGACGGGTTTTGGTGAGGGACAGCCTAAGAACCTTTAAAGTCAGGCTCTGGTTCTGCTCTACAGCTAGGACCACCGATGTAGGAAAGGGGCTTCATATGAAGACCTCTGCCTGGCTTCATTTGTTAGTGAGGCTTTGGAGTTTAAGGCGTTAAGTTTTGACGCTCATACTTATATTGTTGACAGTCTTTCTACAAACATTGACTTCTTAAGATGTCCACAGAGACGCTTTTCTCTGATTGTTCTGGAACGAGTACGTTGGTGGAGAGACCAGCACTCGGCAGCACTGTGGTTGGGTGGAGAGTGCTTCATTGTTGTGTTTAGATTCGGGCCGCACATTTGGGTGCTGTGTTTAGAAAAACACTTTGGCTTAGAAAATAGCTGAGCATCAAAGGATCTATCAGTATCCCCACCCGTCAACCTGTAGTGATCCATGCTCAACAGCAGATGCCAGTATGTACTCTTTCCATCAGTTAATCACGACTAACAAATGGAGAGAAGAAGGGCTTCCATCCGTCCGTCCATCTTCTGAAACTGCTTTTAGGTCACGTGGTTGCTGTAGCCAATCCAGCTACTGCTGGACGAAGGCGGAGTACGCCCTGAACAGGTCCCCCTTTTGTTGCCACGTCACACACACACACGCGCATTCACCCTTACGGACAATGTAGAATCCCCCAATGAACCATGAAGCATGTCCTTTGGATGTGGGAAGAAGCTGGAGAAAACACATGCAGAGAAAGGACCCAGGTGGGATTCGAACCAAGCCTCCTCACTGTTGGGGAAGAGTGATAACCACTGCTCCACCACTTAGCCCTACCGGAAAGACTGGTGGACATAAAAAAAAAAGCAAAAAAAAGAAGTCTTAAATGGCTTTACGTGTGTTTTTATATCCATCATGGTTGGTCTTATGAAGCACAAGGTTCTTTACTGTTTACGCTGTGGCTCACTGTCCGTTTTTAAGGCGGCGCCGTGAGTGCTGTGTAGCGGACAGAGTCCACTGAACCGCTTTCTGGCCCACGACTGTGCGGCGCTCTTTTTGTGAAGCCATCGGAGCTCCAAACAAACCAGACTTTGGGGTGGAACGCACACGATTTATCTGATGGAGCGGGCGAGAGGCCATGTGCCTTCGCTGCATGTTTGTTGGTCAAACCTACACATTCTACTGTGCACACGTTCTTCCCTCTTGTAAACACTCTGAGCGAGTTAAGAAAGTTTGAGATTCAGAGCTCTAAAGCGTTTGTTTTTGCTTGATTTTTGTTATTACATAACTTTAACTAGTTTTACAGTTTAGTTCCACGGAAAAGTTTCCTTTCTAAAGACCGCAAAGATGGAGGCTTGGCGCTCACGTTTCATCCTACGCGTACTTTTCTGATAGTTGCATGACATTTTCACATCTTATTTAAATATATCTGTTATTATTTATTTAGATAGTTAGCCTTTTTTTTCTTTTGACGTGACAGTTCAAGTGAGCAAAAATGGCAAACTTGAAAAGCAGAGATGTTTCACCAAACTCCACCAAAAAAAGGTATATTTTTGTACAAATGTTAGCTCAATGTGCCTGAGATGAGGATGCAGCTTCCCCTAACCACCACCACCAAAAAGAGGATTTTCTGCAGGAAAGCTCTGTGAACCCCAGCGTGTTTGTGATGGGCAGTTCCTAAAGCGGTTTTTCTCCTTTGTGTTAAGTTTTTTGTGCATTATCAGTCCTGAGCTTTTATTTTTATTTTTTAAATCACCGTCAGCATAGAGAGAGACCAAGAAACCCCAGACCGTCCGAATATTTTGAGCACTTTACAGGGTTTTTGCTGGACTCAAACCAAAGTGCTTGGAATTTTATACATCAACTAAAATCAAAAATGTCAAACCAAACAATATCAGGTTAGAGCAAAATCCTACGACAACAAATAGAACAGAAAAACATTGGATCTCTATTGCACTGGTCCTGTCTGGATCAGGGCTCTGCAACCTTTAACGCTGAAAGAGACATTCAGTCTAGTTTCTTACAGAACAAAACCCAGCAAGAGCCGTAAAGTCTCACCTCACCATTTGGGAAACACTATTTATGTTTTTGTGATCATCTATTTATATAATGTAGCTTCTACATATTTATAAAAGTCTTATATATTAATTTGATGGGGTTTTTTTTTTCCAGCATTAATCGTAGACAATACATGAAAAAAATCACACCGATTTATGAAATTCATTTCCGAAATAAACAAATGCATTGATTAAAAGGCAAAGTTAAAGTTAGATGATTTGCACAAATTCCTTTCAAAATAAAATGCACCCTCTGTCAAATAAGATAAGATGTGCTTTAAACTTATTCTAATAATAAACCACTCTGACAGTAGATTAAGCCTCTCACCATCATTTTGCTCAGTTATCTGACATTTTAAAAAGCTAAACAGAAATGACAAAACCTTATCAACTAAAGCAATATGAACAAAAACTACAAATCAATTGTTTAGTCCAAGCAGTTCTCTTCAGAGCCACAGTAGAGGGATAAAGGAGCCACAGGTTGCCGACCCCTGATGTAGATGAGCTTTTTGTAGCTTACCCTGTCATCATAATGATGCCTTATTTACAATACAGCTTTAACTTTTCATCAGAATACCTTTGTTAAGGAGGATTTAAACATTCAATACATTTCCTCACTTCTTTTCCCTCACAAGTCTTGGTTACTTTATGGAGAAACTGCTCCAAAGCGGGTTTGTGAGGTCGAAGCAGAAGGTCAGACAGAGGGAGCTCTTACAACACCAAACGTGTGGGCGGGTTTCCTTATTCTCCTGCAGTAAACCTCTGCTCATTACTGCTTAAAGAAACATTTACATATTGCTCGTCTCTCTGGTTTACATATATTTAGCCAGTTAAATCTAAGGATTACATTTGAGCTCCAAAGAACACAGAGAGGGTGCAATGAAGGGTCTTTGTCTGCAAACAAAAGGAGGATCAACGTATCTTCTGGATTAAAAGCTGTGAACTCTCCGCCCGACTGTTCGCTGTGTTGTTGTGAGGCTTCTGGTTTTTACAGAACTGACAGACTAAAACTTTTGTATTTGAATATCGGGAAAGGACTGTTTGCTGTGTTGCATGATCACTTTGAATTAATGCTGCACCTTAAATCTGCTCCAAAGCAAATCTTCCTGTTCCTTAAGGTGTCTGTATAAAAACATTGAGAGTGTGCAGCAGGTATGAGCAATTCTGCTGCTGCTGTCTCTTTCAGAATAAAAGCCATGCTCTGCCTGAACTTTGTTTTCTTTTCTGAATCTCATTGAAACATTGAATAAAGTTTCTAAATTTTGAATCTGGCGACATTCTTGTATGTTTAGAACAGATGCTTCATGTCATATGTGCCCTCTGTTACCTTTTTTTTTTTTTACTTCCCCCTCTTGAGGAGCCCACCTTCATTCTTCTGAGGTGACATTTTCCCCTCAGTTAAAAAAAAATCTAACATTAGTGTGGGACAAGTTAAAACACCTCGTTTATTTTAAAATTCCTTTAATTCTTCTGAAAACTGTTGCAGACATGTAAAGGTTTGTCTTGAGATATCAATTTCTGACACTTTTGAAAGGTATTTTCACGTTTTTTTTATGTCTATAGAGATCAGTTTGGTGAAGGTAAAAAAACAACAACAATGTCCTTCTTTTTAGAATCTTTATTCTTCTGAAGCCAAAGGATTGAAATGGTTTTGAAAATCTTGAGCGTGCTTCCCTGAAGCGATTGTTGAAGCCTCTTCATGGAGCAGAACTTGGAGCTGGTAAAACACTGCTTCTCCGCTCCTGTCGGTGAAGACAACACATCTGACCCTGTGACTTCAGATCTGTGTCGACTCTCTGGGTCACACTTACAACTGTGAACCCGTCCGTGTTCCGGACGACCACGCCATCCATGCTCCCCTGACTCCTCCCCCTCCTCAGCCTCCTGGCGTTTCCTGCATAGATCAAGGAAACCACCAAAATGGTTCCTGCCATAACGGCCGCCACGGCTGTGACGGCTGTAAGGGGGTAAGAGTGGGGATCGGCCGCCTGGACATGAGCAGCAGCCTGGGCTGCAAACTGGGGTGGAGGCTGATGATCCAACAGGGCTGATATATCTGTGAACAGGTGAAGAACACAGTGACCCTGTGGTGGCAGATTACAGAAAGACCACCTGATGAGCGAGCAGGTGGTCAGAAAATACGTCGGTCTTCAATTTTCTAAAGCTCTTCAAGAAATAAATGATCACATCAGAAAACAAAAGCTGAAATGTACAACTTTTCCTAACTCTAGGTTAAAAACACCTTCCTGCTTTTTGTTTTAAAACAAAAAACATTTAATTTTACTAAATGTTGAGATTTTTTTTAACGTCTAAAAAACATGTTCCTTCTCTAGAAAAAAGAGCAATTTAGTTGAACTCTTACTCATTTGTTTGAATGACAATAAATGCAAGGCATTCATTCATGCAAGCTTTAAAATGTTTTTTTTTTTATTATTAAAAAAACATTATTAAGTAAGTAAGTAACATTACATTATTAAGTAATGTATTCAAAAATTTAAAGTTGGTACAAATGCTCAAGCTGTCTCATTTTTATCTTCTATAATTTAGTTTTTTTTTTATACATTTGAAACCAAGACCAGCAAATATGATAATAAACATTTAATTTTGTCCATGAAGTGCCTGCAAAAGTTTTTTCAAACAAATAGTACCTGTCTTCAGTGGGTTTACTACTATTTAGGTGATTTCTGATTGAGGCTAAGCATTGTGGGAAAGGATTCATGTTAAAATCAAACCAATCTAAACAAATAAACTCTAAATAGTTCAAACAAAATTCAGTCCATCTATTTTCCAAACCCACTGAATTCCTTTTGGGGGGGTCATTGGATTGCTGGAGCCTATCCCAGCTACTGTTGATTAAAGGTGGGGTACACCCTGACCTGGTCACCAATCCGTCCCAGGGCCTCAAATGATATCAAGTTTAGTAGAGAAATTTGACAGACCCTCCAGGCTTAAGAGGAAGAAGGCGTCGTCCCCTTTGATGAACTTCCTGCTCTTCAGTCTGCTGTGAGTAATAAAGGTGCTTGTTCCGTAGCCTGGACCTCTGTAGTAAAAGCTGCCATCAGTTGTTGTTACTTTTGATCCCACTTTGCTGGGATCGTCCCAGAAAAACTCTGTTCCTAAGAGGCATCAGAGGCATTAAAAGAAAAGGCGGTAGAGTTTTCTCCCACATTCTTGTTGTTGCTCTTACCATCAGAGGACATCTTGTTGGGATCAGTAGTTACCATACGATGCATGTTCATTTGCTGCCTGATGTCAGACTGCTGGTCCATCAGGGCCATAGTGGCCTGCTGCCACGGGCATGGCCACTTCAGGTAGGGGTCATTGGGGCCCGAGGTCAGGTGGAGATACATGGCCATGTACCCGGGGCGGCTGCTTATTCCGTTCAAGTACACACCTACCTAAACAAGGCAGATGTGGAGGAGGTCCTTTCTGCTTGGTGAACAATTATGTTGGTCTATTTAAAGAAAGAAGACCCTTTTAATTGTGAATTTACTTCCAAATTGTCTGATGTTACAATGAGTGAAACCAATGTAAAGTTTAGCTTAGTCTGTTTAGTTTAGTTTAGCCATTACCTACTGAATTGTATGACTTCATGTTCATTATACAATTATTGGAAAGAAGCCCATTGAGACAACTATTGTTGTAATATTGGGATATACAAATACAATTGAATTAAGGCAAATACAAAGAAATGAAAGGGAATTCATGGTTTTTAATGGATATCAGACAGGCAGGAAAGTGATCTTAACTCACAGCAGTCTTGAAGAGAACACTACAGCTGATGGTACATCCCTATTGGAATCATCTATCCATCTGTTTATAGTCTGTCTCTTCTTCAGGTTTCAGTAAAAATTTACAGACTTGTCACCCATTATAGGTCTTCTTAGACAATCAAAGATGTAATCTTCCGAGTGTCTAGGATCTGCTGCAGGACTGCCTTCATGTTTTATACGTATACATAACAACAAATGCATATTGCCAAATGCCAAAACATTAGGGATTACTCCTGCTACTCAAAAGAGGACAATCATTTTATACCATTTATTCCCAACCCACAGTTCATGGCTATAGGGAAAAGTAGAGAACATATGATGACTGGTAAATGGAGGGCTTTGTCTTCATTCTCAGCTCTTTCTTTGCTGCAAGGACACAGTGAAACATCTGCACAAGAGTAGACACTGCACGGATCCACAGTGGTTAATACAAGCCTTCAATCATTCTACTATCTGTGCATGTAGGACCCACTTGTCTTCAACTCACCGTCTGTGACTTCATTCAAGAATAAGTCAAAAATGAAATATGTATGGATAAGTTAATTTGTTGAAAAGCATTGTTGTTAAAACATTAAGAACATAATCCCATTTGAACATTATCCTACAGGCAAAAAAACTGCATTTCCGGAGCAAGTCAATTAACCTCTGATGCTATGTTCATACTGCCCTCGGAAACGCACATTGAAAAGTCTATGCGAACATGCGTTTCAGGCTTCTGTGTTCAAAACTCTCGCGTTCATAGCTACACAAGTACTTAAGATTGTTTTTGGGCGCTACGGAAAAAGCGTGCGTCCACTGAACACACATTGAAAGTTAAACCAGGCTGAACTATGACCAATCAGGGACTTAGATTTGGTACTGATGTATGGATGGTTTCATTCACACAAGTGCCAATCGTTTGTAATTGATCATGGAGGACAAATTCTTATTTGCAGTTTTTGCCTAGCTAGAATTCTATGACACCAAGTCTTTCGTATATCACAATATAGCTGTGAAAGAAAAAGCCTGGAGGGAGATTCAAGAGATAATAATAATGGATTGGATTTTTCTGCGCTTTTCCAGATGCTCAAAGCGCTTACATTGTGTCCATTCCTCATTCATACTTGGTGATGGTAGCTACTGATGTAGCCACAGCTGCCCTGGGGCAGACTGACAGAGGCGTGGCTGCCATTTCGCGCCTACGGCCCCTCTGACCATCACCGGGATCATTCATGCACATTCACACACCAGTGGAGGCCATACTGGAGGCAAGGGGGGTGAAGTGTCTTGCCCAAGGACACAACGACATTTGGCTGGTGGGGAATTGAACCGCCAACCCTTCGATCATTGGACAACCCACTCAACCACCTGAGCCACTGTCACAGATTTGCACTGCTTTGATATTTTTTACTGAACTTCCTCCAACTGTAGGTGGCAGACATGCACTAGTAAACAGTAGAAAAACCAAAAGAAGAAGAAACCCCTCTCTGCTTGTCCAGTGTGGACACTGTGGGCTACACGCTCGAGAACATGGTTAATGTCAACTACCCAGTGTTTACGTAGCTTAAGGGCTCATCTGATCTGGAACATATAGTGGTGGTTCATATCATGACAAGGAGGACTGTTAAGTGGCATGAATAAAAAGTCTAACCTGTGACAAAAGTTAAAGGTCACGCATTGAACTGGTCGTTACAGGAACAGAATGTCCATATCGTTAATTTATAAAAAAATAAAAAAAAGTTCCCTTTAATGTTTTCTGTTCTTGTCAAGATTTTTTTTTTTTACTCTGCATGTGGTTAAAATAAAGAATTAGAGGACAGAATACCTGGAAGGAGTATCCGGCCGGTGACAGATAGCGAGGGCTGTAGAGCTTCTGCCCTGCAGGGGTGGAGGCCAGCAGGCTTGTGATGTTGTGGATGTGCCAGATGTGCTGAGGACACTTTGCGGAGGACAAATTAATGTCATCCACAGAGAAACCACCACTTGATGGGCTGCTCCCCCTCACCCCCTCAAACACCACGCGCGCCTTTTTGGTTACTTCCAAGTCAATGTTGTGAAGCTCCCAGGAGCCCATGGTGCCCCCTGTGGAACACACATGTTAGTGAGAGGATCCTAAGTTCTCCTTTGCTGCTGCCAAACGCTGGTGAGTAATTTTTAAAAAAAAACTTTTCTTTCATTCCAAACTGCATCTGAAGACCTCACAAGAACAGAAAAGAAACTTTATACAAAAGTCCAATTTTGTACACACACACACTTTTAAACACCTTCATAGACATTCACGTTTCAATCATTTTAAAGCACTAACAGACTATAACAACATTTTACACCGATATATATTCATAAACAGTTTCACATATTTACACACATTTATCAACATTTAAACACATTTGTTCAAATTTAAACGCATCTATTCACATTTAGGCATACATTTATACACTTGAACAAAATTTTGTTTAAAAACAGAATGCACATTTATTTACATTTTAAAACACATATGCACATATGTCCTTATTTATAGCCACCGCATATAAGGCCCTTTACACGCCATTCTGCTCAGTATCTGCTAAATGTAATATTTTGCAGATGAAACCTGCTTCACTTGAGAGCAGCCTTTCTGCATGTCTTGCCTGGTTCAAACTGTATGTATCACATCAAAGTCAGTTCTTCATTTGAATTTTTTGAAATCCCTTTTGAATCTTTTTCAATTAGTCCCAGTTTCAACAGGTGTGCCCCAAGGTTCTGGTTCAGGGCCTCAGTTGTTTATTACTTACATTTTCCTCCCTGTTTATTTTCTGTCACTTTCCCTATGTAGATGTATTGGATGACATTTGTGTCATATTGCAGGAGAGCAAAATATGAATCCTTGCAAGCTTTGCATGTACTCTTGGATTTTTTTTTCACATCACTATACTTTCTTTCTGTCTCACCACAATTGAAGACTGAATCTTTAACCATTCTGCACCCTGACTATAGAACTCAGTTCCACTAGATCTCCACAACATTGATTCCCTTTTACTCTTCGATCCTGCCCACAAATCCACCTGCTTAGGCTTTCTTAAACATATTTTTAGACAATGTTTTATTTGCATTTTGCAGACTGGACTTCTGGACAATCTGGACTTTATACAGATTTTTGTGTCGTTTTTTTGAGTGGGTTGCATATTTATGCACATTCTTGTCTAGTCAGAGGTGTTTCTTACCCGAAATGCTCTTGAAAAGCTTCAGTTCCTCCCCAGAGTTATTTACGTCATACTCTTTCACCCAAATGTTAAGAATATCATCAGCTGCTGCGCTATTGTGGAGGAAGAACTGCAGACATTGGGGTCCGGATTTGGGGTAAAGCCAGCGACTCTCCAGAGAAGCGAGTTCTCCAGCCTGAGCAGAGCCTGTGCTCAGATGCATGAAGAACCCTTTTCCTGAACAAAAACCAAAATTCATCTTTGGTACAGGAAAGAGAACATGGCATTGATAATAAAAACAGAAATGTAGAAGAATTTGTCTTTTGCTTGAAATCCAGAACATGTTGATGGTTCTCATTTAGAGCTACAGTGTATCAAAGCTGTTCCGATTATAGCTACAAAGCCAGATAAAGCACAGACATTTCTTCAGTACTAAAAAAAAAAGCTGCTGTTGTTGCAGTTTTTAGATTTTTTCATTTTGTATACTCTTCTTTTCTATTGGTATTGCCTAATATTATCTGATTTTTTTGATATGTCACGATTTCCTGAGCAGTAATCTAAACTTGAATTTTGCAGTGAATGTATACATTTACTCTGTTCATCTACTAAATTGTGTCTCAATGTTGTTTTTGTTTGTCTTGTGGGTGACTGATAGACTTCAACAGCCACACATCATAAAAACGTTATCTGGAAAAGGGAGTTGCTGTGTACTTTGAGGCTGCTGGTGTAAATCACCTTGGTTCTCCATATGCATAGTCTAACTGTCATGTTTTTGCAATGCATCCTGAAAGCCCACGGATGCCCTAGATTCTGCCCAAAGCTCAAAGAAGCCTACAGCTCAGCATTTTCATACACATGTAGAGCGATTGGTCACCTTCACATTGGCCCCTGTTGGTGGAGTCAGTCTGAGGTCCTCCATCAACAGATCTGTGCCGGTTCCACCCCCACTGACTGGAACTCTGAATCATCCCACAGATGTTCTCCTCCTCAAAGTCACAGCTGTCCACAAACGTGGAAGATGTTGCTTCACAGGACAAAAAGTCACAATGTCAGACATAAAATGTTTACTTTATATTTTTGTAAGATTAAAAGATTGCATTTTTATGCGAAATTTTGTATTTTTATGTAAACAAGGATTGATGCGTTGACCCCTCTAATGCTTTTCTACATCCACTGTGAACATCACTGCAGCTCATTGCAGACATCTGTTAAACCAATTAGTTCCAACACATGGGTGAGGCAAATGCACCAGGGTTACCTACTGCTGAAATGATAAGCAGCCCTAACAAACACCACCACTAAGATGAAGAGAAAACATTTATAAATAGTTTTTACTGCAGACTTACAGTTTATGGTTGCTTTTGCATAAGATTTGATTTTTGGACCCAGTTTGAACAGTGTGGGATACTAACGTACTTACACATTTCCAGTGTTTACTTTTATTTCACACGAGGACAGAACTACCTGAAATGATTCCACCGTCCATACTTGCGCTCACCTGGAGCTGGTAAACAAGCTCTGACCAGGAAGTAAAAAGAAGCTCAAAGGAGAGAACCCGGCTGTCCCTCTAGTCCTCTGTCTCTGGTCCCGTGAGGCCCTTAAGCTAAGTTCCCACTGGGCTTAGCAAGATGGTTCAAGCAGAGACTTCCAATGAAAAAAATCAATGCAAGTGCTCACTTTGGGCTTCCGCTTTTAAAACTCTCACATTGATACGTTGCTAGACAAGTTGCTAGACAGTTTCCGGCTCTTTGTACAAATGCATTGAACGCACATTGAAAGATAAATCAGTTTAACTTTGACCACCCAGGGACTTGGGTTTGGTAGTCACCTATGGATAGCATCCCTTTTCATTTACAGAAGTGCAAATCATTTAAAACTGATTAAGGACGAGAAATTAATAATTGGGATTTGTGCCCAGCTGGAATTCAGTGACATCAAGTCTTTCATATATCGGAATAGAGCTGTTAAAGGAAAAACCTGGAGCAAGATTTGCAGAGCTTTGACATTTTGCACCAAGCCTCTTCCAACAGTAGGTGGCGGAGATGACCTATAATGAGGCAGAGCTAGTCCACGGGCTAAACGCACATTCAAGAGTGTGTGTCACGTGCCTGATGGAAATGTAACAGAGTGGGAGCAGACCAGGGCTGGGTCAGGTCCCCCCTGACAGTATGCTAGAACTTACTACAGTTGTAGAGGCGGTTGAGCTTGGTTAAATCGCTTTCACTGAAGCCCATCCTCTGACCAATTATATCCATGAAATGTGGAATCTTGGTGACGATTGTGGGCTCAGAGCCTGTGTTGAAGGCCGTCTTACTGTAGTGCATAACAGAGCTATAGTCATAAGGAACCCCAAGGGAGCTGGAAACTGTGTCGTCATATGTGTTGAAGTTGTGCTCTTTTCCTTTAAGACAAAGAGAATAAATGTAGTCATATCACAAGATTTTTACAGCCTATGTGCCTCAGAGAGGGAAAAGAACATTCAAGAGAAACACTATTACAAACCAATTTGTATGCACTTCTATATGAAAAGAAAATGAACACACAGGATACCAGATTCAATTTGATCCCACATGATGTTGACATAGTCGTCCCGATCAGCCCTGGACTGCTCATGCCAAAAGCCGAGAGCGTGGAGAAACTCGTGCTCAACGGTTCCCAAACTGTCACAGTTGCTGCCGATGGACAGCTGTTGCTTTCCCACACGCCTGTTTCCCACAGAGGAGTAGCATCTGCAGACCGTAACATTAAGATGCACATTAGAGTGGACAGAAACAGTATATTTGCTTGTGCACACTCCTCCCTTTTACCAGCTTGTTTAGCTAACTCTTAGAATTAGAGGGTGTGCACTGCTTTCACATTGGTGATAAAAAAATCCTTGTCTAAAATATGGGGTACAGAGGCAGCAGTCTCAGTAAGGAAGCTCAAAGCTCCCTTTTCCCCTCAAAATACATGTTATTTTAACACTCTAGACATTTTAACACTCTAGTTCAGGGCTGCCAAAACCATGAAGATCTGTAAATCTGATGAAAGCTGGTAGATCTTAAGATCTACCAGCCCGTCTGTTTTTCAGCTCTCCCTGTTCTTCTTACTGTCAATTACCTAAACCAGGAGCGTTTAGTCAGTCAGCACATAAAAATGCCTTAGTTAACAGAAAGCAGCACAGAGAGTAAAATTGGCAGGCATGCTCTACTGCAGTTATTCTTAACTCCAGGTCAGAGTGTATTAGATCCTAACTGAAATAAATGTTAAAGTTTGTAATTGTGTAAAAAAAATTAAGTAAACTTTGCACTTGGATAACAAATCCAAAAAGCATCATCTTAATGCAACGTTGATAAAAGCTCTTAGAAATGTTAGTTTTATGCTTTGTACTGTTGACCATTGCCTCTTCTATGAAAACAAATTCTTTCAGAGTAATAGTAAAGTTTCACATATTAAAAACTAACCAAACTACTCCCACATAAGGTGATGATCATGTATGCTGCATTATTTGTGATTGCTCCTGTCTTGGGTAAAAAATAACTTTTAAAGAATAAGCATTTAGACACAAAAGTTACTTTTTTTTAGTCGTACTCTGCAAACACTTCACACATTGACTACAGCTCTTTATGAAATGGTAAAATATTAAAAGATAGGTCCTGTGATTGACTGGTAAACCTTCCAGGGTGTACCCCGCCTATGCCTGAAAGTAGCTGTGATAGGCTCCAGCAACCCTGTAAAGCTGACCAGAACAGTCAGGTTTAAAAAAATTGATAGAAGGAAAAAGATAGGAAGAGAGCAAGAAAATATTGCTGGTTTCTCACTAACTACAAGAAACCACAAAGTAGAACTGTGCATGGCGGACAGGACATCTTCCAACATTATTTGATACTATAATTCTATAATTCCATAAATATTTACACTGTAGATTGAACACTGACAGATTTGTTGTGTCCCAACTTCTCCACTTCTTCTAGAAGTACATAAATATAATCTCTTTGTTTGTTGGTCTATCTCAGGGTCCTCTCCTCTTTGGACATGCCAAATGACTGCTCACTCATCCCTGCTAGATGTTCAAACCCCCTCAACTGCCACTTTTGATGAGGAAAAGTAGACTACTTTCTAATCCCCCAAAAATGGTTGAGCTTCACAACTGATCTGACACTGTGTTAGATACCCTTTATGGTACAATATTAACACGATGATTATAATAAAGCTACCATAAAACTGTGATTTGTTTTATTTGTATTGAAATTGCATTTTCGTTATACATTTCATCTTCCTTATTCATCATGAACACATGAATGCTCTTTTGAGAAGACAGAGTGGTGCCCACTCACCCACTGCCTTTAAACACAGATATGTAGTTCTCTTCTCCCTTCCACGGGGTGAAGTCGATGCACGTCTTCAGCCTGTACTGATCGAATGCCTTCAGGACCACACCCTTTGCATTCATTTCTATACGTTGGAAAGCTCAGGTCAAAGATATTTGGGAGAAATAAGGTGGTCTGAGTGACTTTTCCCCTAAACTCTCCTTACCCAGACTGTTTTCCAGGTAGTATGGAACAGTTGTTGGCCAGCGATACTCATCTCCTATGATGGAGTTTCTGTCGATGGTCTGAAAGGCAATGGATGAGCTTGCTGTCAATAAAAATCATAATTTTCCTACATTTATTGGCGCATGCATCCATAATCTTAAGTGGAATTTTGTTAGTTAAAGATGTGTCATGAGTTGACCACCAGAGATGCTGCAAAAGTTACATCTGCAGCATTCAGTTTAGATGTCAGACTGATTGACTACTGGAAGTGCAATCTCAGATCTCAGTTCTTGATGACCTGGTGCTCTGCATGCTTTTCTAAGTAACCTTTTTGCCCTATATTATAGAGAAATCACATCGTTCAAGTAATCAGCAGAAGGTTCTGGAGAAATATGTGAATATTTAGCAGAACTAAGTCCCTCACGGACTGGGATTGGAACCCTTTTTCCCTGTTTAGACTGTCTTTAGTAGTAATTGTAATCTGCATATGAGAGAAAGTTTGTAGTACAAACATGACAGCTTTCAGAACATTTTTGCCTGATAACCATGATTTGAATTAGATTATATATTTTTATGACTTTTTTTTTAAAAGATGCTGTGTGTCTCCACGGTTGACAGGAGGATTTTGTTTGACAACCTCCTGGTTTGTTAAAATGAAACCTCAAAAGTGCCTCTGGACGAGAATTGTTGTCATAAAACTCTTATTTTCCTGCAAAACTAATTCAAATTTAAAAAGTTATTATTTTGCAGCAGATTCTTTGTGTGTCACTTCAAGGCAACCTGGTTGTGAACTAGTGTGTATAAATAAACTGATCTGACTTTCAAAAAGTACAAAAAGAGCTTTTTATTGAAGCCTGTTGAACCAGGTAAATTAGAAAATGGTGTTAGTTATAAAACAAAACGTTGTTTTTACAGTGTTTGTTTAAAAGATATTCAAAACTGTTGAAGAAAATGTTTATTGTGGCCTTTTGACTTGAGTTTTAACTAAATTCATCCACATGTGTGTCTCTGATGTGTCCACACATCAGCAGGTCACCTTGGGCTCTTGGATATCTCCTTCCAGCAGGTCCAGCCCTGCAGCTGTAAAACAGTATGCTAAAGGTTAAAGGTCTTTAAAATGAAGGAGCTCACAAAGACTGAATAAGGCTAAAGGTCTGTGAACCAACCCTCATTGATGTCAGAGATGTCCCAGTCGCCACCCTCATCTACATCGATTTCTGCAGGATCGGAGTTTCAGAAATTAGGAACATTCGGACACATAGAAACTGGGGAAAACATATTTTTGTTATTGATCCTAACTTTGATCAGCTGATCCAAAATGTTTTGCTTATCCAGTGCTTACTTACATCTCTGCAATATATCTCGTCTCCGCCCTTCTCTCACTCCTCATACGACTGCTGTACTTGTTCATTGTCTTGTCACTTCTCGGATTGATTATTGTAATTCCCTCCTGTTTGGTTTGCCCAATAAATCTCTAAGGAAGCTGCAGCTTCTCCGAAATTCTGCAGCCCGCATCATCACCAGAACCCCGTTATCCCACCACATCACACCAATTCTCCAAAACTTACACTGGCTTCCCATAAAACAAAGGATTCGTTTCAGCGTTCTGCTCATAACCTTCAGAGCACTACATAACCTGGCTCCACCCTACATTTCCATTCCCTCCCGATCTCTCCGCTCCTCTTCCTCTCTCCAACTCCATGTCCCACCTGTCCGTCTTGCCACCATGGGGGGCAGAGCTTTCAGTCGCTCCGCCCCCAGCTTTGGAATTCTATTCCTCCCGATCTACGCAATACTGATTCTCTGCCACTGTTCAAATCCAAACTGAAGACTCATCTCTTCAAACAATCATACAGTTAATCCATTCAGTTAACACAACTTCATTTGTCTGTTCTTATGTCTTATTGATGTTTATCTTTATGTTTATTCATGTTTTAGTCTGTTAATTTCTTATTGATGTTTTATTCTGTTTTTTGTATTTTAACCTTGTACAGCGACCTTGAAGGGCGCTTGAAATAAAATGTATTATATTATTATTATTATTATTATTATTATTATTATTATTATTATTATTATTATCCACTAAAGGCTTTTGTTTTTCATGATTTTCCCACTCTTCTGTCTACATTTGTGTTGCTGAGGATTCTTCTTTTGTTGAGATAATCAATTGACCACAAAGGTGTGGTAAATCAAGCTAGTTAGACACCTGAGTTAGAGCACAGGTGTGTCGTTGCTTGGTCACAGCTGTATCAAACATCAGAATGTCACAGATGTCATAGGGTTTGAGGGAGCTATGCTGACTGTGATAAGCTAAGGCAGCCCCCGGGCCGCAGACCAGTACCGGTCCGTGGGTCATTTGGTACCGGGCCGCACAGAAAGAATAAATAACTTACTTTACTTCCAGGTTATTTATATCAGAATCTGAAAGATTGGGCTATGTCAGAATCTTCACACAGGACATACAAACCTTTATTTTCAACAAGAAAATCTGCAGTGTTGCATACAATATAAAACCAGTGGGAAAGTCTTGTTTTTAACTGGCCTCTGAATATTTTTATGGCATTCAACCTTCAATTACTGACATGACACACATCTAAAAACTCTTTTTAAAATTTCTTTTAATATTTAATCTGTCATCTCTATGTTTTTATTTCTATTGAATTAGCTCTTGTTTTTATTTACTGTTTTTTTACTCAAGTGTCTCTGTGTGCCATTTAAAGCGTTATACAAATAAAAATTATTATTATTTTATTATTAATTCAAACCATGAATTTGCATCATAAAAGCAATCTACCAAAGTATGTATTTGATGCATCCATGCATTTCTGCAATAATCTTAAATTGTAAAGCATCAATACATTTCCAAGACGATTGCACTCATGACAAGAACATTTTGACCTACCTGTGTCACCTGTGAGCTTCGCCGCCGTCTGAAGAATAGATCATTGTGGGTCAGAAAACACAGATGATAAATGGCGTGTACTTATGTAGCGCTTTTCTACCTTCCTCGAAGGCCCAAAGCACATTGTAGTCACAGTCCCATTCTCACACACACATTCACACACACATTCACACAGATGAGAAGTAGACAAATCTCCTGCAGTTCAGAAGTCCTGCAGCTGCAGGCAGATGTGGATGGTTGTACTCACCAGTCCCAGACCAAGGACCAGGATCATCCACCTGAGCACCATGGTCTCTGCTTTGTTTCTGTAGTCAAACTACCGCACAACAGCAACTCAGTCTACTGCTTTATGATTCTTGATGTGATAGATTATTGCAGTCTCGTTAATAATTAACACTTTAGTTCTGATTAATCTTCTTTCCCTGAGTTTAGAGTCATGCTGATGTCTGAGGGTTTGTTCAAAGATCAGTCAGGAGAAGACACAAACAATCCAGAGATCTTTATTGTGTTTTCTTGCGTACAGAAAGTGATCCAAAACAACTGATTAAATGTAATCGGACCATAAAATGATTACACAACATGGAGTTCATTTTTAGCTATATCAGCATTAGGCAGCAGTTTTTCATTTAATGGCCCATCAGGGAAAAGTGTCAGTTAGTGTCGCAGTGTGGAAATAGTTGCAAAAATCTAGCATTTCTGTAGGACTTGGCATGAAAGCACACTAGTCTCTGGCTCTCCACATTGCCATTGTAAATGTAGCATTTTGCAGATTACAGTACATGTGTTTGAGTGCAAATTTACCAGGACATTACACACACTAACACTCTTGTTCTGTTTCTTTCAGGAAGAGATCAGGCACATGTTTAAATTGTTAGCATTTGGCCAGGTGGGTGTACCCCACTTGGCTCCAGCAACCTAGTGACCCCCCCCCTCCCCCCAACAGGGATGATGTGGGTTTAGAAAATTGATGGATGGATGATGGCATGTGGTACTATGCAGCACAAGATCAAAGGATCTCATCAATCATGGACTCCCGCCTCGTTAACGAGGAAACAGTCATCTGTAAATCTGATGAAAGCTTCAAAATATTTGTCCACACAGACTTTTAGGTGAAACATCTGAATCAGTCAAAGTGGAGTCTTGTGCTGGGATCTACAAACACTAAAATTGGCAATGAGCACAACGGTAACTATCTGCTAATACAGCTTTTCAAATGATGTAACATAAAACTCTTGCGTTCATTTGAAAAGGCATTTCTTAGAAAAATTGACAAGTTATAGAATATGTAAATTCTCAGGTCTTGCAATCACTCTAAAATGAAGAATAAAAAACACCTTCCTCCTTTAAAAGATTCTTGTTAAAAAAAATTCCAGGCTTTTTTCCTTACAACTCCTATTTTTTTTTCTTTGTTACATCTTTTTTAGAAAATGCAGGAAAATGTCTCTTCAAGCAGTTGTTATACCAGCTTCTGAAACATTCATTAAACTGTTGCCGTAGCTGTATCTCTGATGTTTGTGTAATGCTTTACTTTTAACTTTGAAAAATGCTATCAGACTTTTCGGTCAGCAATGTTAGTAACTGTTGGCTTTCACACAGACAGTTTTGAAAGGAATTTAATTCTCCTAGTCAATGTGTTTTTTTTTTGATAGAACATAAAACCATTTACTGTTCTATTTATAAATATACAAAAAAATGCCCATGCACTCAGGAGTTACCAATACTACATGTAAGGTTCCTCAATTAATTGACTTAATTGATTAATTGATTTCATATTACTACCATTAAACCAGATCAATCTGTTTGAGGATGATTGTTGTTTCTAAATAAAATAAACTGACTACATTGGTCTTGGAAAATAACATTTAGACTGAGGTACGATGTTCTAATAATGGTTGCATTATTTTGATGTGGAAAAACAACAGCGAGCTGAACTTTAGGAAACTAAAGTGTGAATGTATTTAACATTAATAATTTACTTGTTTGTTTGTACACATTTATTTTACACTTGATTATCTGCAAGAAATACAAGGAATCTAGAAAAAAATCTACACCTGTTCAGTACGCAGATATTCATCTCTGATTCACACTGGTTGAAGTTTTGGCTGAAGATGTCCTGGATCCTTTTTAGGTGAGTGAATCGGATCAAGTAGAATTGTTTAAAGCCAATATCGACAATGAATCGTATCAGCAACCACAAATTATGATATGAATCAAATTGTTGTTGAAATTTATCATTACACCACTACAAGTGAGTCATTTGTTTTTCCTGAGTTCAAAGTGGTCTTGTATTTGGTTAAAGTCAACATTTGAATATAGTTTACCACTCTTTTGGTAACCATTCATTATTTTGGTAAAAGAGCAGGTAGGAGCTGACACAAATATAATGATTAACAATCTGCTATTGTCCCTATTTTTCCTTACTTCTTAGGAATCAAATGATATTTTTCGTATATCTACCAATTAACCTCCAGGCAGTTTCTAGTTAGCTCCTCATCTGACCAGCTTTTGTTGTCAAGTCTTTTCTAAATACCCTCAGTGGCCTGATGCACAGCATCTCACCATCTGGGCATGTCTCCACAACCTTCATTTATGGATCTCAGTTTTTCTATTCACCCAAAGAGTGAAAAGAGACAAAGGTTTGGGGCTGATCAGTGTAGCATTTCCCGTACTTTGTCCGTAAACTTGGAGGTGCTGATTCTTGTCCCAGCTACTTCACACTCAGCTGGAAGCCGCTCTAGTGAGACCTGATGGTCATGACGTGGCGAATATGAAGAGATCCAGTTCTGAGGCTCCTCTAATTAAGGAAAAACCCTTTTCTCTGGGCGATCTGTATTTCTACCACAGTCAAAAAACATGCGTTATAGATTTGGTTGTGTATCTAAATTGTCCCTTAGGTATGCATGTGACTGTGTGTAATTGTATGGCCCTAGCACAGACTGGCGACCAGTTCAGGATGTACACCACCAGCATTTCCAGCATCTCTTGGCCTTTAAAGGCTGCAGCTCTGAAGAGTAATCAGAAATGCATGACAACTTCAATCCCATTTAGGCCAGAGACACCCTGATAATCCTCTAGGATTAAATTTGAAAGAACCTCATCCTGTGTCTCCTAGAAATTCTTAAACCTATATGTCCATTCAGAATAAAGACAGCTGCAGCAATGTCGCTTAAAAAGACCCTAGTTCCTGAAATTGTTTTTAATGGCAATAGAAAATCATTAAGGCAAAGATACAGCAAGTGAGTAAGGACCAAAGTAACAAAATCTGAAAGCCTGGCCTGGTTTAATCACGACACACTCAAAATAAAAACAAGATAACCACATTGTCATAGATGGAGTCCCTTTAAGTTCAAACTTCAGCATGACTTCAGTATCTACCCAATAATAAAAATATCCTGAACCAGTGAGCTGGTGGTTTCCTCCTACTCAGACACTAAAAGTAAACACTGCTCTGTAGGTCTGACTGAAGACTGTGGATTAATCAAAAACTGGCTTCCTTCATCTCACATTCAGTTGAACTGTTATTATGCACTGTGTTCGTTCAAAATTTTAAGGAATGGTCATTTCACAACATTTGTGAGCTTTAACCATTTCAGTGTCCAGCTACAATGAATGTCTGCAACTGTGCAATTAAAGTGATCCAAAACTAGCAGCTTTAAGTCTACCATTGGATGTAAGCTCTTCTTACAAACTTCTTTGGTGTCTCTTTTGCAGTGATGCAGTTCATTGCAGTGATGCAGGCTCTGGGTTCAAAAAGAAAACATGTGTTTCAGCGTGGTGAGAGTTAGGATGGAGAAGATGTGCAGCTGCTCCAATCTGGCTGTGATCCTCTAAACTGAATGACTGAATTTCCACCTTTGCTGGTCCCCAAACAAATGAGATTGGGACAGGTCATGTCCTTTTATCCCTTTAGACACTTACAAGTGTCACACAAAGTAAAACGGAAATGTCCCTCGGGTCTTAGGACCACATCCCTCAGAGCGGTGTTTCTTGCCTCAGCCCAACAAAATGTCTGCGCCCTCACTGGCTTAAGGTAGCAAACGTCTGACATGTGGTCTTCTTGCCCTTTACCTATTGATGCGACTCAGTCTCTCAGACATGATGGACAGGTTTTGGGTCAGCTTCACCATGGCAATGATGATGGTTCCTCCAACTAAAGTGCAGGTTGGCCAGAACAGCGAGTGGAAGACAGCAACTCTACTGTAAAACTGGGTCAGGATAGCACTCTCAGTCTGGTTTGTTGGGTCCACAAAGCAGTGAAGTGTGTGTTGAGATCTGAGCCGTTCACAAATGCTCTCAACAATGGCGCGTGTTGATGCGTAGTTCTTGTGACACTTTGGGATGTAGAAACACTGAGGAGAGAGGGGAAAAGAAACGGTGGTGAGGAAAGTCTTGATTTATTGTCACATTTTCCTTTTGACAACTAATTTTGACATCTTAAAATTAAAGGTGTGCACACAAAATACACAAGTGTAAAAGATTTGTTTATGTGCAGAAATATATTTTATTTACATTATAAGCAATCACTGTTTAATATAATGAAAGTAATTAAAAATATGCTCTGAGACATTTGGTATAATTTGCACAAACCCAACACTTTCAATTACAGGTAACATAGCAGGTGTAAAATTGGCAATTTTCCCCTTAAAATATCTTATGATTCAATCTGAACCTTTTGGTTTTAAATGTTTAGATATAATAATCCAATTTTTTTTATCAATTACTTAAATTAGCCACAAAAAGCTGCAAAAGCTAAACTATAAAGAGAACCACGATTTAAACTTCATATCTTTACAACCTGGTAACGCATTTTAGCACTTTTGGGATTGTGTTACCCATAATCTGACACCACAAACAGAGAGCACCACAAGTTCATATTTGAACTGTATTTATGGCTGAGTTATTTGTTTTATTTTACCAAAAGGTATAATGTAATATCTCAAAACTGAGACCAACTGCAGCGGTGCAAATATTTATTACAAACAGCCCAGTTAAATATGGGAGAGAACTTTAATCTCTTTACCAAAAAAGTAAGACCTTTTACTTCTAATGAAGTTCAACTTTTAAATGATGCAACATTTGTGAGGAATATGCCGTTGTGTGATAAGTAGCAGGCAGTCTGTGGATTGCACATAGTACAACATTCTCCAAATCATCTCTGCGTCACCAACACACAACTCATTCCGCCATTACATTTATGGTGGCGTTTAGTAGATTGGATTATAGATCAGAACGTTTAACAAACAGAAGCCTTGGTCATGAGTAAAAGAAGCAAACACATGTGGCACCTCCTCCTCCTCCTCCTCCTCATGCTGGTCTCTGGCGGGGTCACACATTGCTGTGTGATGGCATCTCCCGTAACCTTTCTGTAAGTCAGCCAGCGTGGTAGTACGGGTCGCCCTAGCATGAACAGCACGCCCAAGCTGATCCCACAGTTGTTCAATGGGGTTGAGGTCAGGACTGCTGGAATGCCATTCCATTTTGTTTACTTGAGTTGTGTTCTTGCAGCACAGAGTTCAGTTCCAGACTATGGATGGGATTTTGTCATTGGTTGCACAATTTTAATTTCAAAATCCTGCTGCGCTGAGATATACTCCTATGGTGACAAGGCCCGTTAGTCTGGTGAACATAAACATAAAGTCCTTTCACACATTCAGGTCTTGTGCACGTGTTACCAACTCCAATCCAAACACGCCTAATGGTAAAAGGTGCTCATTGAGAGTGATCCTCCACATCAGTGACTGACCCTTCTCAGTGAACGTATTCGCTGCAATGGGATCTCCCTGGTCTGGTTCTTCGTCTAGATCTGGGGGGGTCCTGTGGTAGTGTATTCTGTGAACTCGAGTGTATGGTCACTGATGTGGACATGTCCCCATAACATCGTTTCCCCGCTTCAGTACGAAGCCAGGTTTCTACAGTGCATCATTTTATCATTCTTTTTGTCAAAGTGTGTGTGTGTGGGGGGGGGCATTGCTCTGGTTTTAAACAAAATATTAGTTTGTGTTGTCCTTTTGTTCTTAAATTTGATTATTTTCTTGTAAAAGTGCTATACAAATACAGTTTGATTTGATTGAGAGGAAGGGGACAAGTGAGTCTTATTGGGCTGTAGTCTTCTTAGGACCTCTGACATCCCCAGTGATATGGATCTTGACCTTCACTTTGGTGAAAGTATTGCGGCTCACTACAACAATGTTGTAACTTGTTTTGACTGAACAGCAGCTTAAAATTCTCCTTTCACAGTAGTCTTTTCTACTAAAAGACCAGTATTTTCTAATCTTGGCATTCTTTTCCCAAACATCCAGGACATGGATGCATCTTATAGGACATAGTTCAGGTGTGTTTAGTCAGACTGCAGATCCCCTGAATCGGTCAATGAGCAGAAATAGCAGGAAGGACTAGCCTGAAAACACAGAATTAGATCTTAAGGACCACTGTTGACGACAACAAGGACCCTATCCAGACCACTTCGAATTCTGGGGAGATATTAAGCTGGATGTAAACCCTGCAAAGAGTTTATCAAACTTTTCTGGCCTTCACATCTTTAGTCTAAATCTGTGCTTCTCCCAGACTGTTCTGGGTGTCTGATGCTGCATGCTGACCTGAAACACTCTTGGTGTTTAGTTTTCTCCAGCAGGTTTGCTTTAGCTAGTGATCATATGAGCTTTTCTGGGAGCAAATGGTTGACAAGCTACACAAAAGCACTTTGAGTGACAAAAAGTAGAAAACCCTGCTTGGAACCATTTAACATCACTTGAAGTAGCTATAAAAAAATAACAGGATCTAAGAAACTCTCTCAAACTCAAACAATACTTATTTCTCTTCTGCAAACACGGAAAAGATGCAGGTCAAGCAAAGACAGAAGTGCTGCTGGTACCTCAGGGTTGTTGTCCTGAGTGTCCTCATTGTGCAGCAGTCGCACCACCTTTTCTGACGAGTTGAGGCTCACAAAGACTTGAAGACATGGGTACCGGGAGCTTTTCCAGCACTCTGCCCCACAGCTGTACGAACAGTTCACATCCCACACAATGGTGGCATTTACAACTGTGCATGTGTCCTCCTCTGTCCATAAACTATAAGAAAAAGGTTATTTTAACTAATATTATTTCTTTCCAGTCATGTGAATAAAATGTTTTAAAGATTTTAGACACATCATCCCATCTGTCATTTACATCCTTAAAAATTCTGAGTTGTTTGTGAAATCTTCAGCTACAGTAACTGAGGGATTGAAAAGATGTAGTTTCCATTGGGTCAACAGGAGCGCAGTGAGCTAAATGGATCTTATGCTATGTACATTCACATCAGGCATGTGACGCGTGTTCAAGAACATGCTCAAAGCATTCACAATGGACTGTCACTACCTGATACTAGTGCATGTACACTATATTACCAAAAGTATTTGCTCACCGGCCTTGACTCACATATGAACTGAAGTGCATCCCGTTTCTGATCCATAGAGTTCAATATGATGTCAGTCCACCTTTTGCAGCTATAGCTGCGTCAACTCTTTTGGGATTCTGTCCACAAGATTATGGGGTGTTTTTATGAACTTTTGACCATCATGGCTGAGTTGCTGTTGTTCCAAAACTCTTCCATTTTGTTATGATAGAGCTGACAGTTGACTCTGGAATATTGAGGAGTGATGAAATTTCACCACTGGATTTATTCCACGCTGGAATTCACTGAGCTCCTGAGAGCGGCCCATTCTTTCACAAATGTTTGTAAACGCCTGAGGGCTTGGTTTTATACACCTGTGGCCAGGGCAAGTGATTTGGACACCTGATTCTGACCATTTGGATGGGTGAGCCAATACTTTTGGTAATGTAGTGTACCTACAGTTGGAAGAGGCTTGGGATTATGCTTGACAAAGAAGTCAAGCATAATCCCAAGGATTAAGGCTTTTTCTTTCACAGCTCTATTCCGATATATGAAAAACTTGGTGTCCTGTAATTCCGGCTGGGTACAAACCGCAATTATTAATTTCTCCTCCTTGATCAATTTTCAAGTGAATGGCACTTCTGTGAATTAAAAGTGGCACCATTCAAAGCCCAGTCCCTGATTGGTCAAAGTTCAACCTAATTTGACTTTCAACACTCACTCAATGGACATGCGTTGTATACATCAAGCCCAAAAACGGTCATTAAAACCTGCATGGCGACGCATGGACCCAAGAGTTTTAGACACCAAAGTCAAAAGACGCATATATATATATATATATATGTAAGGTAAAATTGACTTTTAATTAGAAGTGGTTGCTTAAATGTGCGTTGCCGAGGGCGGTGTGACTGTAGCTTCACAGGTTTTTAATAGAAAATACATCACTGTAGTCGTGACATTAACAACTCGAACCCTAATTTTTGAGGAGAAGAACTAGAGAGAGAAACTCTGAAAATGAAAGATGACAACGATTTTTACGGAGACGTTTGCTGAAGTCACCTGTCAAAGTAGGAACGCAGAACAGTGATTCCCAGAACAAAATACATCATCACAGACAGCAGGATCATGCTAACGCCCAGCAGGATAGCTCTGTCCTCTCCAGCCCTCAGTGCTGTCACCGTTTTCCGTCTGTCCAGAACCTCAAAGTCTCGAATCCTCTGGTAGATTGATCTGAGAAGAGTCCATGCTGAAGCTCAAATAGAGTTTTTACCAAGACTCTGAAAGTCTCAGCTGTAAATAGTCAATATCTACAAAAGGTCATTCTTGAACTGAAATTATTTAAATCACAGAGATGTCAAAATAAAATCATACCTTTGGTCACTACTTCCCTCTGTGACTCGGGTTCCTACCCACAGAAACATTGTCTTTAGTTACAGTGGCAACAGAGTGCTGGAGTTGCTACAATTATTGGCCCACCTGTAAAACAGAAAGCAGTATTTATCATCAATAGAATTGATCATTGTCCAAAGAAAACAGCACTAAACTGCTCCAGAATTTAACTTCACGTGTTCTCACTAAAACTGGGAGGCTGGATCTCATTACACGCAAAAAAGTATTTGATTTGATTTGATTTTCTATCTCAACAGCATTGAGAAGTTTTCCTGTCTTGTATGACAGGGTTCACTTAACTTTCATAGTGCACTGACAGCCTACCAAACAAACCGAGGCAGACAGACTGGTGTGGGAACGACCCAAACTAGCCAATGACAAATTTTAAATGGCTACCATAGAAACATATAAAATCTGTAGGGGAATAGAGGAAACAAACACATACACTTTTCAGGGAACTTAGTCAGTGTTTATGTTTGTGTTTGTTGCTTTATATTATAGACTTTCTGCACATCATAAGTTTTTCAGTTTTTTAATGCTTCATTCTTCCATCAAAGCATTTAAATATGCATTCACAAATCCATCCATCCTTTCATCCATCCTTTCATTCATTCATTCATTCATTCATTCATTCATTCATTCATCAATAATGAGGTTTAAACGCAAATCCCTTTGAAAGTAAAAGTGTGTCTTGCTAAGTATGCACTGCTGTGCATGCATGTAAATGTTTATTTGTGTGCGCACATAATTCAAATGGTGCATGCTTTACATGCTGGCATCTTACCTGTGATCTGAAGCACTTCTGATGTAGCTCAGACAAATGTGATGCCATCAGTTTATGGTGGAAAAACATGGACCTTAAAATATCTGTAAGCATTTCTGCAGGGGTTCGCTGTAGGGGCTGCATGGTGGCATTGTCATGCTCCTGAGTGTACCTGTATGAAGACAGGAATGGAAACCGTCGATCCTAGGGACTATTGATCACACAACTGTCATTGTATTACAGCATGACCTTGGCAAAACTGATGAATCCATGTTTACAAGCACACCATATTCTATGTATTCTACTGAAGCCAAATCAATAAAGCTGTGTTTGCTTCTGATCCCATTCTGAGTAAGATCAAGTGAAAAATAAACTCTCACCCCAGCTAAACACATGTCCATCTTGTAGAGAGGTGAAAAAGTACAGTCTTTTTAATAAATCTGTACATGTAGGCCTACATGTTTCTAAGATGTGCTGCAGTGTTACTGTATGTGATAGCCAGGGCTAGAAACGCCACAGCTCCACCCTGAACCCCCAAGAAGCTGTTTAATATACTTTCCCAAATTAAGTGGTGGTTTGGAAAATATTGGAGAGAAAGGAGCCAAAAGCAAAAGTCTTGGTTTTGACAGAAATGTCAAGACTATATGTCAAGTAACCTCAAATATAACATAAACAAATAATACAAAACAATTCAGAAAAAGATATTCAGTTGAAGAGAAAAAAACCAAGAAAATGTTCTAAACAAAAACAGAGTGAAAAGCAGTGTGTAAATCTGTTGGCATATTCAAAATTAAAACACATTGTTATTGTCATCCTCAATACTACACAGAACTCTCTCCAGAGCCTACACACCTTTAAACTTATCAAGGTCACTAATTAGCTTAAAAAAAGCAAATTCAACATTCACACAACCTTTCAGAAGAGAAAAAAACATTAAAGGCTCATCCACACAACCAATAGAGAGTAAACTATTCTTTCTCGTTAACCAAATTGCAAGTTTTGCTTTTGCAAAATAAAATTGAGAAACTTGTGCATGTTTCGGACGGACAGTATACTTGAGACCAAAAACAAACAATGGGAAAGAAAACACCTCCCCTAGCCTGCGACACCAATTTTCCAACACCGCAAACAAACCCCTATGCCTGTTACACTGAATTACCAAGTGTGCGGGAGTGCCACACAAAATCAGCCTTGTCTAAATGAGTTGGAACAAAGTGTGCTTTGTATCTGTTTGTGGCTATGGCACCATGTACAATTCTCCATTGGAGTTTAGCTGTGTGTTTATCAATGGGCAACGCCAGCGTCCTTTTAGAGAACGCCCTGTGCCAAAAACCTCAGTCCAATTAGAAGCGTCCATATCCACCAACGACTGACAATGTCAAACTTTCACACATGTGGTGTATGGTGTCTTCTTTGTCATGGTCTCAAATTCCCTGTCACCTGGATAATCCAAGGTAAGCAATTTGTTCTCATCCTCTATCCAAATGCCAACATTAGGGGAGACATCAAAGATGGAAAAACGTGTTGTGAGGAGACAGCCCAACACACATTGGAGAGTCAAAGAAAATTTTTCCACAGGACAGGAACCGATTTCATGACATCCTCCTATACTCTAGCCAGGAACCTAGGTCGCAGACAAACATTGACTCATGGCCTCCAGGGCTGTAGCCAAATGACCTGGCTCTACACAACCAGCGTCCTGTAAAGTTGATCTAACTGAGTTCAGAAGATCAGAAACCAAAGGATTGAAAAGCAAAGGTTCATCAAGTATCCACAGTCTGGGAGTAACACCTTGAGCCCAAGCAAACCTCCAAGACCGAAACATAAAAAGGGGAATGACCACCGCTCCAAAGAAAGTTAGTAAGGACGCACTCGAGGAAGCCTCGAGGCTAATAGGTTAAACTCATAGTCTGTATTGATCTACAGCCCCTCCACAATCTCACATGCATTTTTGAGATAATTGTGGCAGAAAAAGCTGGAAGCTGCAGCTGTTTTTTTTCTAAAAGATGTAATAAAAGTTAAGTTAGAAGATTTAAAAATGGTTTGATGTGTGTTCGTTGTTGTTTTAAGACATTCGACAAGGAAGACTGAGACACTGTCACTTTAACCCAATGCATTATGGGAGATGTAGTGCGAACAGCCACAAACGCAAACAGACTTGCTTGTCTGAGCTTCATGGTTTTGTTCTCTTGTTCCACGGTCTGACACCAGATCCCGCGGAAAGCTACACCGCTAAAGATGAGCTTTAGCTGGTATTTTTGTTAGAAATTAGAGACTTTACGAGCAGAATCGGAGCAAGGTAGTGAAGAATTTAACCACTTCTAATTGGTAAGACTGAGGACGTATGATTAAGCCTCCAAGAATGATTGGTGGAGACAGTTAAAGGGGCGGGACTTTTCCAAAAACAGCTTTAGCTACAGCTAAATCGCGATACCGTCATTCTTATCAAAATGTCTTTAGTAGAATCAAATAAACACACAAAAAAGTATTTAATGATCTTTTATACTCCTAACTACTCAGTGTTTATCAGGGCCTGTTTGGATGAACACAGAGCTGAAATCCTGGAGATGGAAAATGTTTTTACGTCAGTGAATGGGTAATTTCCCACGGCACACCTGACCATCTCCCACGATAGACCGGTTGAAAAACACTGCTCTGTAAGACAGCTGGGATAGCAACCATTTCTATTTAGACAACCTACCACAAACTTTGTCCACCAACCCATCCCAGTTTTGCATTTGAAACCCATTAGTGCCCAAATAAACCCCAAGAACTTTAAACCCCTACTGGTCCAAACAACATGCGCTAGCAATGTAGGAGGTGCCTTTCCCCCCCAATCCCCCAAACATACAGGCCGTGCATTTTGAAAGAAAGCAAGATAAACAAACAAACAACAGCCATCCCTTTTCTATACAAACATCCCTACTCATTCACATTTACATCTAACAGCATTCCCAAAAAGGATATTAGGCATGACAAAGTACATTTGAAGCTTTGTTGAGTTCTATTAGTGTGTTCTTTGTAGGAACTACAACATTTGGTATTTCTGGGATTGGGTTGAGTTTGGGAACAGCTGGGGGCTTGGAAGAGACCCACAGAGCTTTGGCATTTGTCTCAGAATAATCAACCACCTTCTTCCAGTGAAGTCCAACAGGACTGACCCCAGTCTGTTTACCGCCATGTACGAACACAGAGAGCTGTCCCCTACTGAATCCACTGTCACATGCACAGCTGCACATGCACGTGCACGTTTGCCCCACCTTGTGCATGTCATAAGTCAAACCACTTGTATGGTAGACCACCCACAATTTCTTCATGGAAGGAGGGTTGTCGGTCGTCACCGTGACGCCTTTGGGGTCAGATGCATAAACACACACATTCCCAAATACATACCACAAAATGCCTGACCTTCATCCCGTACTACATCACGTCTTCACCTAGAGAGATTGTGATTTATGCTCGTGGGCCTGCGCTTTGTGAAAAGCATGTGTTCACAACGTGACTGTAGCAAATGGCCTGACATCTCAGATCTCAGAGCTGATGTCATGGTTCTGGTTTTGGCAGATTATTTAGATGCCATTTGCTTGCTGTGCAGCGTCTCTGTGGTCTCACAGTGGGTGAAATACAGCTGCTCTGTTTTGTTTTCATCAAAGAGCAGCTTCTAAAGCTACGTACACACCGCGCATTTGACAAACATTCAACAACATGGGTTCTTAAATGCACGTTTAGCCCATCGTGTTTACACTGAACAAGCAGGGAGGGGCTTAATTCCACCATAAATTACAAATAAATTCTTTTTTTCTCTCAAAAATTGTATGATAAAAATTACAGGCCTCTCTCATCTTTTTAGGTGGGAGAACTTGCACACTTGTTCCCTGACTAAATTCTTTTTGTCCTATTGTAACATAAGACAATATTAAAGGAAATAAAAGAAGATAGCGTGAATTATAATGGCCCAAATCAGTGTTACACTAATATTACATGCAACAAGTATCTCCAACGTCAAATAAACAGTTCTGCTTCCTTTTCTCTTTGTATCAAATATGTTAATGGTAAATGGCGTATACTTATATAGCGCTTTCTACCCTCTTTTGAAGGCCCAAAGCGCTTTACAGTCACAGTCCCATCCACCCATGCACGCACACATTCACACACTGGTGGTGCCTCCGCTGCGAACACTGGCGCCAACCTCCCACCAGAGGCAAGGTGGGGTTCAGCGTCTTGCCCAAGGACACTTCGACTCATGGGCGTGCAAGGCGGGAATCGAACCTACAATCGTACGATCATGAGTCGACCGCCCTACCGCTGCACCACGGCCGCCCCATGTTATTTTATCAGGTAAAAGCAGAGACGTGGTGAGGTTTGTAAATGGCGAGGCAAAAAATACTGCTCGTAAATAAAGACCAAACGCCTCTCCTTCTGGACCAAAATCTTAATGACTTGGGTTCCAAGTCTTCCTTTTAGTTGTAGAGGCTTTTTGAAAAAAAAATTTAAACTTTGAAAGCTCCTGCTTTGGTGTTCATGTTAATGATTCGATTTGAAAGCAAAGCATAAAATACTGTGATTAACTCCGTTTGAACTTTATTAGCAACCACATAGGAACAAGCATGTACATGGTTTAGGGCGGTCAACCTCCAATCATAAGATTCGATTCCCGCCTTGCCCGCCCATGTGTCGAAGTGTCCTTGGGCAAGACACTGAACCCCGCCTTGCCTCTGGTGGAAGGTTGGCGCCAGTGTTCGGCAGCGGAGCCGCCACCCGTGTGTGAATGCATCTGTGACTGTAAAGTGCTTTGGACCTTCGAAGAACGTAGAAAAGTGCTATATAAGTATTCGCCATTTACCATTTACCAAACATGAGCTCCTGTGAGCCCTCTACCGTTGCAGCAGGGCTACTGCCTCACCAAGTCTGTTCTGTGCTGCTTTATGTAAGATCCTAACACTAAATAAGGGATATACATATCAAAAAAACATTAACTATTACATAGAAAGAGAGGAAATTAAATAAAAATATCTAAGATGCATTGAAACATTATTTTATAAAGGATGGTATCATGCACTGAAAATGCAAAAGGCACACACTCAGTTTATAAGGGATCACGCAATCTTAACGAGAGTCAGAACTGTAAATTGCATTCATAGCTGAGATCAGTGTTTGAATATTTATTTTGTCTTTACTTTTTGTCTTATAATGGCAGGTGAGGACGTTACTGGAGAGAAAGTGCTCAGCTTCAGAGGAAAAGACACACCAAATAATGAAAGCTAACAAAAAATATATCCTCCTGGGGTGGGGGGTCTTTAACCCATTTAAAATCTATAGAATACCCACTTGTTTAGAGCAGTCTTTTTCCATTCAGTTCTTTTTTTTTCTCCAGCTGCTGAATGTTGGTGAAAACTTTTCACTCTTTTTGTTTTCCAGCTCATTTTAGGATTGCTTTATTTTGAAATCCATCTAATTACGGCGATCAAAAACATTTTTGCAGAAAGACCTAGTTATAAGGTAGAAATATTTTCAAGACAGAACCTGATATACTGTCAACAGTTTTTGAACAGACTCCCAATCCTCTTCCTGGTCCCCTTTTAACTCTCCACTAATCAGAGCAAAGAGGCACCAAAAGCCAGCTACTATTTTAAACAAAACCCATGGCTTCTGGCTATTTCTGCTTACCTGAATATGTTTTTAAGCAGCTGCAGATCACTGAATGCAAAGAAACGAGAGCTCAGAGTCTGTGTTTTATACACATGAAACGCTCACATGGATGGATTTTTATTAGGTTTCAGAGAATTTTCTCTTTGGTCTCCATTGCATCCAGGTAGGGCGGTCGACCCATGATAGTAAGATTGCAGGTTCGATTCCCGCCTTGCACGTCCATGAGTTGAAGTGTCCTTGGGCAAGACACTGAACCCCACCTTGCCTCTGGTGGCAGGCAGGCGCCTGTGTTTGGCAGCGGGGCAGCCACCAGTGTGTGAATGTGTGTGTGCATGGGTGAATGGGTCTGTGACTGTAAAGCGCTTTGTCCTTGTGGGTAGAAAAGCGCTATATAAGTATACGTCATTTACCATATACAATAAAAAAAGAGTCATATTTTGTGATGAGAAGCTGCTGTCCTCATCGGCCTACTTTGGAGAATGCAGAACTTCACTTCATTCAGGGTCTAATCTGCTCCACCAGAACATTCCTGCTGTGAAACAAGATCTGGAAAAAGTAAGTTAAGATGTTTGTGGACTTGTGCTGCAGCAATTTTGGGCAGATGTAAAAAGGATTCTGTTTTCTCCTTTTATTGTTTTTTTTTTCTTTTAGCAGAGTTTTCCACAGGATTTGTGAGAAGAATCTTTTTCAGGAGAAGTCAACATGTGACTAAAGGAGCTGAGGAAGCAGGAAGATGAAATCTCCTCTCCTCAAAAGCTCTGCATCACAGACTCAGAGATGTTCTACTGAGGTCCAAAAACATCTTCAGATCAAATTCTGACTATCTTGGATCCATCAAAGTGGTTCTGACAAACAGCATTGCAGGACCCGGAAAAACTTTTTTAATGCAGAAGTTCACTCTGGACGGGGCCATGTGTTTGGAGAACGCATACATCAGTGCTAAGGAAGGAGGAACCACAGCACAAACAAACAGAGGAGCAGCAGGGTTTTTTCTAATGCTAAGTATACAACAGGCATGTGATGCGTGGTGTCAGCATCCAGTCAACACGGGCCAAACCCCCGCCCATCCCCAGCAAGCAGTGCCCGACTGGGCATTACAAGCCCAGGCAGCTGGGAGGAGCCAGAAAAGGAAGGCCAGGGGACAAGAAGGGCCACCACTCCGGGAGCCCAAACACAAATACCCCAGCCAAGGGTGAGAACACACTCAAAAACAGCTAAACTGTAGAAGGAATGCATAGAAAATGTAAAAATATTAAAAAACCTAAATTATGAAAGTTTAAATTAAATTAAATGAATGCATAAAAAGCGCAACTTGAATACCAAACATTAAACATACATGATAAATACAGAATAAAAGAATAAAAAACAACAACTCACATGTGAGATCTACTTAAAAGCTGAATTAAATAAATGTGTTATTAATTTATCTTTGAAAAGCTCGACAATGAGGCAGACAGGCGGTTCCACATAAAATACTAAAATCTGGAAGCGCAGAAGCAAATATTGTTGAGGCATATAGAATCTCCAGCGTTGCAGTATGTTCTGGATAAGTGAAGGCCTCAGAGAGAATTATTCATCAAAACTTGTCATCACATTTTTGCTGTTTTGGCCATTCTTTACATTTTTAACATAAGTATCTCTTAAGTCCTCAAATTTGGCTGTTGTCTTTCTTTCCAACCTCCAGCTGCTGCACCCTGGCGACAGCCGACACTGAGAGGTCCAACTTCCCCATTTTTCCCCCATATTTCATTCCATAGCATAGTCATAAACTGACTAGCTGTTGAGTCTGCAGCTTGAACATCCTCGCGTCATCGAAAATAACATGGACCTTGTGTGTAGTGCATGTATGACCAAATCCGAATTCTTGCCCGACCTAAAACGGATGAAGGAATGACACACAGATTCATACAATTGACTGAACGCGAACACACCCGGTTGGTTGATGAATTTGATTGACAAATTCATTAGCCAATGATGACATTTGTTGAACTGGCACGTTAGGAGAGTTCTCTCACAAATACAGAGAGATTCACAAATGAGAGACGATTCGTAAATACACATTCTGTAATATGTATGATCTGATCAAGGTTATGTTTGTGAAACACTCCATGTGGATTTGTGAATTTATATTACATGTTTGCATAAATATGTATTTGTGAGTCAGGGAGTATGTATTTGTGAAAAAGTTTGTGTGTATTTCTTATTATTAAGACTGAATGAACTCTATACGTGTCCAACACCTGCAGTTGGAAGAGGCTTAATGTGAAATGTCAAAGCAGCGCAAATCTCGCGCATCTTCCTCCTGGCTTTTTTTTTTTTAATCTATGTTTCGATAAATGAAAGACTTGGTATCATATAATTCCAGACAAGCAAATATATTATTTTCTCCTCTATGATATATTTTTTAAATGGTTGCCACTCCGTTAATTAAAAAGGACGCCATCCATACGTCACTACCAAATCTGTGTCCCTGATTCAAAGTTCAACCTCATTTAACTTCATTCTATGGCCACATGTTTTGTGTGTATTGTGTGGCTGTGCGTGAAAGCCCAGAACACAGGCAAACATGTGTTTACTGGCGATTTCATAGGCTTCTAATTGAAAGTGGTCGCTTGCCCACAGAATGCCCGTGGGCTGTGTGAACGTAGCTTTAGAGAGCAGATGTGATCTTATTATATAGCTTTAGGCTTTTGTAGCCTAACCCTACAACAGGGTAGGTGAGGCTTTGTTTAGTTTTTCATTGGAGTCTTAGAATTCCAAGCCCAAATACCTCATTTGGGCTGCCTGGCAAACAAAAAAATAAACACTGCAATAAACAATGCTCATGAATAAATAGATAAACAAAAACAACTTTAAAAATCACTTAAAATGGAACACATAAACTAGAAACCTAAACTCCCATGGGGCACTTTACCACTGCTTGCCACTTGCCTATCATAGATGGAACATGATTACAATATTTAGAATAAAGCTAACCACCGCCCCAAAAAGGCGGTGTAACCTGCACACCTTTGGCAATGTTTTGCTGTGAACTTAGCAAGAGTTTTGCTGCGGAACGGCAGAGACAGCTGCTGCTGATTGTTTGGATCAGACTTGTTGGCTCCTGACAGCAGGGTGCACTAATTGAGTAATCCAGACAGTGAAGAAGTCATTCTAGTGCAGGTAATTCAATTATCAGCAGTGCTGCAGGCTCTGCGGTTCATTCATTCAGTCACTGCTGCCACACATTCAGCAAGAAAAAAAGATCATTTTCTTCTCATTTCTGAGACATGGGTTTATTATCAAAAGTTATTATTCTTCTTTTTTTGTTTATGACTGCAAAAAAGACATAGCCTAAATATAGAAAGTGAACACAAATTTTAAGAAAAAAAATCACTAGAAAGTTGTTACATTATCTGCCCAAGCAGCAAATCATTTTTACTTGACAAGAAATCTTTTACTAAGTAATAAAAATCTACACAAGCATTCAACAAGGGACAAATAAACTTAAAGAGCTATTGGAATTACTTCAAATTGAATGTTATATAGCCCAATAATTATTTTGTGTGCTAGTTTTAAGCAAATGATTTGTATTTTTACAGTCTTTATGTAGTCGTAGATACATTTTTTATTTCCAGATTGTTCCTTTTAATTAGATAAAAATTCTCAACTGTACCGAAAAGCTTGGAAAGGTGTAACGCAGAGATAAGTTAAAATAACTTAAAACATGGTAAAATAAAGGTTTTACATTTTTACAAGTATCAAATAGTTTGCAGTGAACAAGATGGCACGGCTTCTGTTTGGGTTGAAATGAAATTCAACTTAATAACCAAGTAAACAATAAACACAAAGGGTAAAACCTGCTTATCTGCTTTCTAACTCATTATAGAAAAAAAAACTTTGTTTTTTTCTGGAAGAGTTGGAACTTTTTGCAAGCTTGCATCCCAACGCACAAACTCTGATGGCTCATCTGGATGAAGGCAGGATGTAACAAAGAGTTTCCTGTCACCGTTGATGTCAGTGACCCACACAGACAACTATCACAGCCGCAACATCCTGGCCACCAAGGAAGTCAAACCTCACAAATGTCTCATTTTTTTTCCAATTGTGTCAGCTCGCACTACTTACTTAAATCAGAAACCCTTCAGGTTGCAGGTGTTTATGTCCATACGTCCATGTGAAGTCCTCAGCCGTGCTGAGTCTTCTGGGATGAGTCCCCCCCCCCACCACCACCACCACCTCCTCCCTCAGCACTAAATTAGGACCAGAGAAGCACTGGCAGCCCTCAGCATGCCTCCCATTCTCCATACAGAGCAACAGCCAGAGGACTCGCTGCCACACGCTCCACACACTCCTTAGTAGCAAATGATGATGGCTGTGAGTGGTGTTGATGAGGGGGTTCAGCAGAGAAAAAGAAAATAGACTGCCAAATTAAATGAGCTCCAACAACTTTTTTTTAGTGCACAGAAGCTTTACATGAAGACAAATCTCTGGTGATTTGGTTTATTTTCTGTTCACTCTGAGGATGAAATCAAACTCTGAACATACTTTTGTCTGATGAAGTCCAGTGGTGATTCCTGCAGCTCAGCTCTGACCTTGTTCAGTCTTAAGGGAAATATTTGCCCTTCTGCCCCCGAGTGCTCCGTCATCCTCACCAGCCCAACGCCTGTTTTGTCTATTTTTAGGATCAGAGAAGTTTGAAAAAAACAAATGACTTTTGAATGTTTTTCACAGACCTCCATTGGCAAACAAATGCGTAGAAGACAAGTTGAGGACATGAAACCAAAGAGCAACATGTACACTTGTCGTATTATTTCTGTGTATGAGCATCACTTTAATATCACCGGCTGCACTATTAATTATCCTTGTCGAACAGACCAATCATGTAAGTGAATAAAAGCCCTGAGCTGGTGCAAGTCCCTCAGAGCAGCTCAGGTATTTGTAGATGATGCACCAATGCAGGAGGTGACTGAGCATGAAACTCCAATGCAACATTAGGAGAGCATTCAGAAAACAAGAGCGGGAATTCTTTAACACAGCTTATGTGACTGAAGTGAAGATACCCATCGAAGGGAGAGTTGGGCAACAGGTTTATGATGTCACACAAACAACATTGGATACTTTAAGAAAAAAGCTTTTCGTATAGTCCAGCTTTTGGTCCACACCAGAAAATAAGTTAAATGTTTATGAGTGGATGAATCAAACTGGACCGAGTGAGTGTGACGTCACCCATAGAAAACGGCTGACTTCCTGTTCCAACCAAATTAAGTCAATTCAGTCGCCATTCTTTCAAATGACGTGATTGGTCTGAGTCATCATTTCTCAATCACGAGTCAGCTTGTTGGAAATCCACACCCCCTTCCACTGAAAGAGGACTTGGGAGAATCTGTCAATCAAACATTTGCATTACGAAAGAAACATACACAATTACGATTGGCAAGAACATGTTAACAAAGGTAGCAAAGCAAGAATTGTTATTCTGATAAATAGAACGATTGAGTAATCGCTGTTAATTTCTCAATAGAAGTCTATGAGATTTTTGCTTCTTGGAACCAGCGGGTACTTCCTCCTGTTTGGAACGTGAGGGGGAGGGAGGCACTGTTCAATACTGTTATACAGTCAATGCTGCTGAGGGTAAAAGAAGAATGAAACAGGTGCCAAGTCTGCAAACCATCTGATGATGTTATTACAAGCACGGCATGTGCCAAATGTAGATTCATTTGCACAAAGCCCCTCATGTGCTGCATACATACTGAGCCCACAGATTCCATGTCTGTTTTTAAATAAAAGCACAAGTACCAAATGGTGGAAGCAGCTGGATTGCTATGTTAGCTGCATGTAGGACTGGTGCATTGGAAACCAGGGTTCGATTCCCAGGGGGCGCGATGAGTTTTTGTCCAGTGTGGATCTTTAGGCAAGACCTTTCCTAATACAACCTAACTGTGTAGCCACAAGGGGGCCCAAGTCTGGATCCCCCTGTGCCGGTCCCCAGCCCAGATAAAGTACACGGTTGTGTCAGGAAGGGCATCTGGGTAAAACTCTCTGCCCAACCACCTGTTTGAATCACCAAAAGCTGATTTACTGTGGCGAGTCTGGCAACCCCTGATGAGATATGCCAAAAGGTGAACAACAAGACGTATCAAACGGTGCAGTTCCTAAAATGACCACTACAAACTGGTTTTGAAGTAGAATCATTTCATATAATCACTTTTGCATCAAAAAGTCAGACTTTAGCCCAATTAAAAAACTATTGTAAGCATTGATGTAAATAACACATTCAATAAATATTGCTCTATTTTCTACTTAAGACAACTGTGGGTGTGGGGACTATTTTTAATCAGCTTTTGTGATTTTATAAAGCTTAATTGTTTAATCTTAGTGTTGATTTATTTTATTTTATTTTTTTCCGCCCAGTCTGTCAAGGCAACTTTCCTACTGAACACTAAGGAGCCAATGGGTACAGTTTCATTCTGAAACTATCTTATAAATATGCTGCAGTCCATTCTGGAGTTTTGCATGAAAGTGAAAAAAAAATGTTTTTACATTGTGCAAGTTAATAAACTTGACAAAGTACAGAAAAAGGTGACTGCAAAGAAATGGCAACAACAAAGTTTCATGAAACTAGCAAAAATACTAGTCAACAAAAAAATTCACCCCAAGCTCTCCTCTTCTGCTTAATCTCGAGTGCAGGTGCGTAGGCGCTTATCATGTCTTTTACCCAGAATTAACAAATTAATGAGGTGAAATATACAAAACTACCAAGTAAATTGGAAAATGTACCAAGAAGCTCTCTTTTGGCTCCTACACAATCATAACATTTTCTAGGACATTGTTAGATTGGGAACATTCCAGTCAAATACCCAACCTCCTTAAATTTTTTTATTTAATATTCAGGATCCTGTCTTAAATGTCAGAGATCATTGATCCACTGTGTATTTGCCAGTGGTAAATGTAAACATGAACCATGTTGATTTTGATTTGATTTGATTTGAAATGGTTTATTTCAAGCAATCAAGTAGAAACAATACACAAAAGCAATATAATCTTCAGTTATACATTCATACAGTAACTACTGGTAATCAAACTTAGGATAATTAGACATATTAATAAATATTGCTTGAAAGGGAGTGGAAGGAAGCGAACTTATATAATTCCACCCCGTTATACTATAACCATTTTAATACATGATTTATCAATATCCGGTTCCCAGTTTTTTATCAGACAGAATTAAAAATCATAAGGTATCGATAAGGCACATGAAAAAGATGAATTACTTAATTATTATGTTAAAAATAAAAAATAACTTTTAGAAATCAACATGGCAAATGCAGATCAGTTATCTAAAATATATGTTACTCATAAAAGTCATTCATATGATTAGAGCTTGCTCAAATCCACCTGTGTCTATTTTCAAGTGTTTCCAGTTCCAAACAGCATCTAACTGCCCAACACAATGACTTGTCCATTGTGCGATGTGGGGGATCTGTTCGTATTGCTCATTCTATTTTTTCTTTTTTTTAATGAAGTATTTCTGTTCGTTACGGATCCCATGACCTGACGGGAATAAACAAAATAATTAACCCTTGTGCTATCCTAAGCACTTTACCGTTGGGAGTTGGATCATCTAGACCCAGTAGACAGTGCTCTGAACCTTTTTTTTTCAATTTTTTGTGATCTTCACTGGTGTCCATGGATTACATGAAATTTTTCCACCTTTATCCACCTTTGTCATGGTAGGGAGAACATGTCAAAGTAAGGGTGGGGTCATCCAAGATAGCACAAGGGTTAATTTGTTCCCATGAAAAATTAATTGACGTGATAAGTCATTTACAAACACGGGTGTCAGCAATGCTTGGACTTACAGGAGATAACTTCACATTTCTGTCTGTGTGTATCTTATGACAGCTCATGGAAGACACGAATGAACCCTGTCTGGGTTCATGAAATCATTTACAGTCTCTCTCCGTCCTGCTGCAAAAGCCGCTTCCTGCCGCTAGTTTCCGGTACACAGGCTCTACCGGTAGAGACTATGAATGAATGAACCTTTTGTAGAGCTTTTTAAAATAAATAAATCCAATCTCTAAACATCCTCCGTGTCTTCCATGCATGAGACACACACAGACAGAAATATGAAGGTATCTACTGAAAATCCAAGTATTGCTCACATCCATGTTTATGAATGACTTATCACGTTAATTATTATTTGGTGGGAACGAATTACTACTGTGTGGGAACGAATTATTGTTTTGTTGGAACAAATTGATTATTTTTTACCTATGTCAGGTCACAGGCTCCGTAGTTTAAATCAGCACAGCTACTGACTTACAAAGTGTCTGGGTCAAAATGTATACAATTTCTGAACTAAATTCCATTAAATGACAAAGTGTACAGATTTTCCACGTTGGTGAAAAGCCTAAATGAGGAAAAGCCAATGTCATGAAGAAAAAGAAATAGTACTTTGATCGACACAAAACTGAAATGGGCCAAAAGGACCCATATGATACAAACATAATGCAATGCTTAAATAGATGTAACTTTCAATACAATTCCACATGACTCATTTATCTTGAGTTTACGTTAGTGGGTCAAATTAACCCTAAAAAAAGAGGAGTTTCTAGATCATTTATCTGCAACTCTTCAGAAAAATAACTTTTAAAATGGAAAATAAAAACAAAATCAATTTCATGTTAGAACTATTTGTTTAAACTTTTTTTTTTTACCACACATCTGTATCCTTATTAATTCATGATCTGTGAGAGGTAAAAACAGTTTTATGAACTTTAATATTTTCAGTAAAAAAAATTGTGAGATATAATCAATGTGTATTGCTCTTTTTGTTTCAGACAATCAGAAAAAACTTGTCTTGATTGAAATTGACCCCAAAGCACCATCACTGTTTCTTAGATGTAAACATAACCAGAAGAGTCAAATTTCCAGTCATACACCAGGATGAGACTATACTACAAAAATGTTTTGAGTTGAAAGGCAAAAATAACTTAACATTAAATATTTGCACACACACACATAAAGTGTCATGGTTTGGGTTTCTTTGCCTTAGTTTTTGGCTTCACATGACATGACAGCTGTTTGAGTTCCTGTTTTATTTTGAAGGTTTCCTACTTGTCTTTGGTTAGAGTTCTCTCTCCTCATCGTTTTCACCTGTGTCTAGTCAGTCCTGTTTGTATTTCAGTCTTGTCTCTGCCTTCCTCTGCGTTGGTCCATACTGTCATTTCTACCCTGTTTGCCTGTTTTACCTGGTTAACCCACAGTGAGTTTTGTTAATTTCATTGCTTAGTAGTTTCCTTTTATGTTAATAAACCCCCTGGCCTTGGAACCGTGTGCCTCCCGTCTCTGCATTTTGGGTCTTTATGCTCGATGCTCGTCAAGTCTCGTACCTGATATAAAGTATGGTTTAAAGAACCCAAAGTAAATGTGTTTGTAACCAACTGGTCAGTCAGGTGCAGAAGTTTTAACATGGTCAGCAAGGCAGCTGTTCACTATTGTAGGAATCGAAAAGTTTAGGTTTGGTCTTCTGCTCAGTGATGGAGGGAAAACCATGAAGAACCACCATGCATGAAATGCATGATGACACCTCCTTCTTGTTTGGTAAAAAGACAAGCAGCATAAAAAGGATAGTAAGAAAAATTGTGATAAAGATTCGGATGACAACCCAGAGAAAACATTTGAAATAAAAGCTTGAATGATGAAGCCTAGAGCAGACAGCAGCAGCAGAGGCCACACCAATACAGCATGTGTTTGGCTGACATGTGACACAGAAGGTAAACAAATGGTTGATCAGAGCAGAGAGGTAACTTGCCAATGCCTCTCAGTTTCTGTGTGTCCAGGAAGTGGCAAACGTAAGTGGCTGCTGCAGTGCCGGAAGAGAAGAACCTGTGGACCAAAACGGGTGTGGAGTGCGTCTTGGAATAGTTCATCTTACACTTTGTGGGGATGTTTCTTTTGGAGGGAGAGGAAGAAGGGATCCAATCCAAGGTAATCATAATAATCCGAAAGGTAATCCATGGCTATTTAAAAAACTGATTGCTGTTACACCATTTGGGGCCACGCTGAGAAAATACAGGACTTCACCATGTGGGGGAGGCAGACACCTTCATGCAGGGAAGCTGTTCAGAGAACACTCAGCAGGGGTCACTGTGGATTTAAACATCCCTTCAGCCACATCTGTTTACAGGGGGTGTTTTGGCCCCACCCCTCTTATTTCACAAGCATCCAGTGTTTTGGACAGAGGTTCACTCTGGGCTTAGCTCTGCATTCTATTTTCAACCCCACCCTCGACAGATCTTAATGGACTTAGTGACTCCACTCAAACCCCCCCCCCATACACACCCACACACATGAACGCTGCTGTGTGGTTTGCTACTTTGTCAGTATGTGGAGCTGGGGAGGGAAAAAAAAAAGACTGGGAGGAACTGATCCATCTGAGAGGAATGTAGGTCAGCTTTGATAAGAGACTGAAGGAGTAAAGTGAACAAAGACAAACATGACAAAAGGTCTGCACCCCCCCCACACACTCACAAGTAAACACACAAATACACATGCTCTTTAAAGAGAACTGAGGTAAATATAGGGCATACCAAGTAGGTGGAGAGGACTTTGAGCGAGGCAGAACGCTGGTTCTGTATGTGTGAGGAGTGTGTGTTGGGGGGATGTTGTGGGCTGGTTATGGCAAGTGTTGCATCAGAAGCCATCATATTGCAGCTGAAAGCTCTGCTCAGGCCTGTTGGCATGGCAACCACTGAGTCAGACTGGGATGATTAAAATGGTGCATGTGTGTGTGTGTGTGTGTGTGTGTCCCTTTGTGTAACTGCATGTGGTTCTACCTGTGTGCAAATGGGTGAATCTTTTCCCACATTTTTATTCTTAAGAAATACAGATGTCTGTGATACATTTTTGTTTTTTTGGTCACAGGTTGCTCACAGCAGGCATCAGAATGGTTAAGAGTCATAACCTCTGCGTACATGCCTGTAGGACTGTTAGAGCAGAGGAGCAAAGAGTCTGACAGAATTAAACGATTTGTGACTTTAAAAGAACGTGTAACCACACAAAAGCCTTTCTGGCTAAGACACCTTATCAGCTCACCACTCTGATCTGACAGGTTCAGCAGGACGTTTTAATGTGTTGTGCGCCTGCAGGATTAAACTGCACGACAACTGTTAACAAGTTCACTTCCAGGTTGTTGCTCTACTATTACCTTTTATATTCTGCAGCGTAAAAACATGGGATAGTGCCTTTTTTTCGTCACAAAAAATGTGTTTTTGTGTCACAAAAGGTAGGCGAATTATTAAAGACTGAGTTGATGAAAAATAACCCAGTATTTATGATTAAGTGTGGTTTTAAATTTGTGAATTCTTACTTACAAAAAAAACCTGCCTGCCTGTGTATCGGAGTGTTCTTGGGGAAGACACTGAACTCCACGTTGCCCCTGGTGGTTATAGGTTGGTACCAGTATTCAGCAGTGGAGCCACATGGGTGAATGGGACTGTGACTGTAAAGTGCTTTGGCGTGCTTTACATGTGTATGCCATTTATCATTTTACTCCACCACCACCAACAGTAACTAGGATGGCTCCAGCAACCTTGTGACCCTGAACAGGAAAAAGCGGATGGATGGATGGGTGAAAAATGTACATTGAAATCAACTTAAATCCATTCCAGTGAAAATTAAAGCAACTGGAGAGCTCACAGACTGATTAAAGTGGTAGAGGAATTATCAACATCAACTGCTGCCATTAATCCTTTGCAGCAATCTGCACAGAAGAGCACAAAATAACCAATATGTTTTTATTGTTCCATGGGATTTTTTGCTCTAACTTTACTGAATTACAAGCAGTCATCTCACCTCGTGACTTCCACACTTAGGCATCTGGATGAGCCCTGCGGGAGGGTGTGGGGGTTTGCCGCCTTTTTTTTTTTTTTCTGTTGATCCTCTTAGCAATCTTCACGCTGCTGGGTGCAGCTTTACATCATTTGTCAGAATGAGTGCATGCACTGATGTCGCTGTGAGAGAGGAAAGTGTCAGCTGCTCCGCCGTGTGCTGTCTGAAGACTCAACACCTGCTCACCTGAAGAAGACAGAGGCCCTCAGTCTTTAGAGAGAATCTGTAAACATGCAGCCCAACATCTCTAAAGCATCAATACAGCACGCCTGTGCACGTGCATATACACGGTGTGAGTGTATGTGCACATGCAGAGCTCACTGCACATTTGTTGCACTTGCAAAAGCATTTTGTGCATATATGTCCAAAAACAAGGTATGGTAGGTCAGTAAAAACAAATACTGTGAATTTAAGGCTGACTTCTCCAGAAAAGATCAACCTGTGCAGCCAACAAACAAAAAAAACACACAAAATTGCAAAGTCTCATGAGACCTTATGACTGCTGATTTGACCCCATTTAACATTCACTCTGCATGGCTTTCACCTCTTTTTTGTAAATTCACATAAAATCATGGATTTCATGTGAAGTTTTGGAGCCAATGGATTCTGACAGCTAAAGAAAACAGAACTTTTTTTTTAACAAAAAAGCAAAGCGCGTGTTCTTCGGAAATAAAATGTGCACAGGTTTAGATGTCAATGTGGGGGTGAGCCTGCTGTTCCAGAGTTATAAAGGAAATATCCCATCCTTTCTCTGAGCCGGTTGCTATGGGAATGCTGCAGGGAGCTCCTCATTCTCCCACCAATGGGCTTCAGAGATTGTTACCCCGGGAAACCTGGCTTGTTGCCTAGGAGACCAAAGGCTGTGTGCTCCAGCAAAGACGAAGAGCTGCTTCTGTTTGGCTCGAGCGCTCAACAGTGAACAGAAGAAAAGCTCCAAATAAATCTAGGAGGCTCTCTGGGAGAAGAGGAATATAGGACTTAAAACTGAATATCAGCTTATCAAATAAGATCTTATGATCCCCATGAAACCGTTTTTTGTTTTTTTTTTTTAACTGAAAAAGTGACAGGAAAAACTAACAAAGGAATTGTTCCTAATGTTAAGAGTATTTTCCTGTGGCACTGCTTCCTTAAATTGCAGTGCTATCGCACCACTATCGCTGCTTGGCTATTACCATCAATAAAAGAATAAAAAGAAACATACCAGCTTCTTAGATTTTCAGGTTTAAAATGTTCAATACTGGTGCAGGCGGGGGGGGGGCAAAACATCATGAAGCAAAAATATGGTTTAAAAAAATTACAATTCTGGTCAAACTGTTTCATCATTGAATCTACCTTGTAGAATCACTGAGGACCTAAAAAGATGCAAGCAAAAATGCTCCTTATGGAAGCTTCATACTTAACATACCGAATAGTTTCCCAGTTTATTGTACTAATTTGAGTTTTTTTGGTCCATGATATACAGAACAATTGAATCAAATGCTAAAGAGAGATGGTGAGTGAAGGTGGTGATTACTGAGTGGCTGCTGGTTCAGGAAATAAAATTTAGAACAATATAGTCGGAAAACAAAGCCCAAGGGAAAGAGAAGGACGGAAAAAGCAGCAAGTAAATGAAGCAGGGAGAGGAAAATGCTGACTGGAAACAAAGAGCATAAAGCTATGGGGAAATGAGGCAGGAAGGAAATAATCCTTAAAAAACAGCAATAACCAGTGCTACTGAATAAAACTGGAATTACGACAAATAATATCAGGTGACCCTGAACGTGTTGAAAATTTTAAAAAGGACTTCAAAAGACAAACCAAATCCTAACAAAGTGGGACCACAGACGAGACATTTGAAGGCAATTTAATACTTTATTTTGGTGTTTTAGTCGCCAGCAATTGTCCTTATTTGTATGGACATTTTCAGTCTTGGATGTTATTTCCAGTTTCTCTTTCTGCACAGACACCAATTCAAGTAAAGCTGGAAAGTAAATACAGAATCAAAGTCAATCTCTGCGAGTGAAACACCGATCATTTCTGTTTATTCAGTGAGTTCAGTCCAATAGTCATCTGCTGAACCACTTTCTCTGAGGCCTGTTAGAGGTAATGAAACACACAGGTATATTCATTGACAAGTGATATTCAGATTCTGATCAAAGTCGTCTTCTGCTGTATTCATTTCACTAAAAGTCATTCACTTCTACCTTCAATCTGTGCTTGTATTATATTTGATACATTTAATTCGGAAATCCCTATCTCATGAGCATGATCCAAACTTTCCTGAAAAATCCATTGTATTTGACTTGCCCCGTGTGTTCTGTCCTGCAGTTCTTCATCATCATCATTCCACTAGGGGCAGTAGAAGAGTTTTGCAGGGGCGGTAGATCTTCTCTTGGTCATTTCAAAGTGGCTGCTTCCAAGAAATCTCATTAAAACTTTTGGCAAGAAAAGTTTTGCTACTTTTTTTTTTGTTACATTAATTCATCTATGATTGATCATTTTTCATGACTACTTGCTGAATTGAACGAATGACTTGCTAAATGATTGCATTGGCAGATGTGTGCAAATAGAAAAAAAACTGCTCTAACTGAAAGTAGATGTGTCCAGTCAAACTCAGGCTTACCAGAATGTTCTGAGAAAGTATCCATCCTTTGTAAAGACAAGAAAGAACTGCTCTGAAAGTGACTGAAATGTGTTGAGGTTACTGAGATGAGGAGCTCACGTTGTTAAACTGAGTTTTTTTAAGGTTTTTAGTTGCAGAAGAACTGTCATTTGAGCTACATGCAGCCAACAAAAGTATGTGGTGGTTTTGAAATGTATGTTTTATTTTCTTCTCCAGTGAGAAGCATGGCCAATGCACTTATTAAAACCAGTTGTATTCTTGTACTTCTACCTTCACACCGAGCATGTGCTTTTGGCATATATGGTGTTCACACGGGACAGTTGCTACTCGATACTAGCTCATGTGCCTTCCATTGGAAGAGGCTTGGTGCGACATGTCACAGCTGTGCAAAACTCGCTCCAGCTTTGTTCCAACAAACCACTTGTTAATTTCCGCTCCATAATCAATTTTCAAATGGTTGGCACTTCTGTGAATGAAAAGGGACGCTATCCATACCGTCACTATCGAATCCGAGGCCCCGATTGGTCAAAGATCAACTTGGTTTTAACTTTCAACGTGCAAACGGCTTTGTGTTTTGGATGCAAAGCCCACAAACAATAGTTAAAACTTGTGTAGCCACACCTGAACGCAAACGTTTTCAGCGCAGTTCCCGAAACGAAGATATATGTGCGTTTACATAGACGTTTCATAAAAAGTGGTCACTTCAACGCGCGTTGCTGATGCCGCTGTGAATAGCTTCAGAAATCTTCTGCAGGGCCCAACCAAGTTCTAGCGCAGCCAAATAAAAGTGGTCCATCATAAAATCTCTTTATAGTACTTGTGTTCACTTTTTGCTTTTCTTTGTTTAGCCCCTTACGTACCCAGGAAAATGAAAAATAACAATGTATTGCACCATATGGGTAATGCGCATCTAAGAAACATTTTTAAACACACAAAAAAACAAAAAAAGTCTGCATCAACAAGATTTTTATTTAAAAAGTAAATTAAATTTCCAGTGAATTTCAGTCACTCAGGAGAAATCCTCTATGAGTTACTTGATAACTATTTGTATCTCCAGATGGACTCTATTTATCTATTATTAATCTTATTGTGAATATTTCGTCATCGTTTTATGTGGACTTCCTTGCCAAACAGAACTTTCCAAAGTAGAGACACTCAAAAACAGGATAAGGAAATGAAATCCAATTCCACATACACACTTAGCTGAGCTCGTTTGAAGGTGTTGAAAAAATGTATAATTTGAATCTGAAATGCAGTTGACCGGAAAGAAAATCATGATAATATTAATTTATGGCCAAGCACAAGCTTTAGTGAGAACTGGAAAGGAAAGTGAGACACTGAAGTTCACAAGCAGCGATATTAGACTTTGTCAGGTTGAGTTCACAGCTGTCTCCTGTTCCTTTGGCTCCCATCCGATGACAAATGCTGAAGAGCTCAGTTCAGCTAAAACTGCTGCAGGGAAAGAAGCAGAAAGGAGATGAGCGATAAGATGTTCTGGTAATCTGTTTCACAGGGTGTACATTCACACTTTGTGTTTTCATTGAGTAAGACCTCCGCCAGTTACTAAATTACAAATGAAACCCTCTAGATTAAATCACAGATCTGAATTGTGTAGCTATTTATAGTTAATTTTTGGTTAAACAAAGAAACAGAGCTGCACAAAAACATAGACCTGAAACAGAACAAAGAGCTGGAATCAAAGAAACTGTGCTGCATTAGAAACACACAACTGCAACAAGACACACTGCCGCATGCACATCACTGTAGAAATTCAGAGCTACACAATGACATGGAGCATCACGGAGACACAAAGCTGCACAAAGACAAAGAGCATCATGAAGGCACAAAGCTGCACAAAACCACATCTGTATCTAAATATAGAGTTTTACAAAGACATTAAGCTGAACATACACATGTATACAAAGACAGAAAACTGCACAAAGACACACCTGCGTTAAATTATAGAGCTGCACAAAGCCACAGAACTGCAAACAGAATAAGTGCACACAAGGATACAAATGGTTGTTGAGGACTAAAGGAAGCACAAACACACAGAGGTGTCTGGGAATAAAGGTTGTTGAGAACACAGAGCTGCATGAGAACACAGAGCTGCATGAGGGCAAAAGGCTGTTGGGAGATAAAAACCAGCATGAGGACACATAGCTGCATGAGAACACAGAGCTACATGAGGACACATAGCTGCATGAGAACACAGAGCTACATGAGGACACAGAGCTGCATGAGGACACATAGCTGCATGAGGACACATAGCTGCATGAGGACACAGAGCTACATGAGGACACAGAGCTGCATGAGGACACAGAGCTGCATGAGGACACAGAGCTACATGAGGACACAGAGCTGCATGAGGACACATAGCTGCATGAGGACACATAGCTGCATGAGGACACAGAGAACTGCATGAGGACACAGAGCTGCATGAGGACACAGAGAACTGCATGAGGACACAGAGCTGCATGAGGACACAGAGAACTGCATGAGGACACAGAGCTGCATGAGGACACATAGCTGCATGAGGACACAGAGCTACATGAGGACACAGAGCTACATGAGGACACATAGCTGCATGAGACACGAGTCGCATGAGGACACATAGCTGCATGAGGACACATAGCTACATGAGGACACAGAGCTACATGAGGACACAGAGCTGCATGAGGACACAGAGCTACATGAGGACACAGAGCTGCATGAGGACACAGAGCTGCATGAGGACACAGAGCTGCACGAGGACACATTTTTTTGTTTTTTGAATCACCAAATTAAATATAACTTTTTTTCTTGATTTTATCTGTAGAAGTTTTTGCATCAAATACTGCAAAAGCTACATTCTAGTCAGTATTTTCCATTGAATTACATTCAGGGATTTTAAATGAATAGGACTGGGGAGTGGGCTGCACCATGGTTGGCCTCACAGCAAAAGCCCTTATGGTGTGGAGTTTCATGTTCTTTCTGTACATGTGTGGGCTTTCTCCGGGTACTCCTGCTTCCACCTACAGTCCAAAACATGTGTCATAGGTTCATTGCTAACTCTAAATGTGTGCAAATGTGTGTTTGTGCAACAGACTCACACACGACTTGTCTTGGGTGTACCCAACAGTAGCCGGGATGGCTTCACCAACCCACAACCCTGAAAGGGATTCAGCAGGTGGATGGATGGATGGATGGATGAAAAAATAATTTACATTTCTGCTTCTATATGTTTATATTTCACAAACAAAATTAGTATGTACAAAAAGATCCTGCTGTTGAAGGAAATTAGGATAAGTAACAAAAATACACAAAGAAAGGAGTGCAATTTAATGCTGCATTGAAGTAACCCTAACCAAAAGTTAAGTCAGTTAAGGTTAATCTGTCTGAATGTGGATTATTCCACAGACCGTAAATGCTTGAGATGATTATTGGTTAAAATAAAGACCTCTCATCTGACTGCTCCCTTCATTATCCTGCAATCTATAGGTCCACGTCATTGTTTTCTTCACTCCTCCTTGTGTGTATTCTTAGCATATTAAAGTGATTGAAGTGGTAGGGAATTGGCACAAATAAACTGAGTTGAGCTGAACTAAATTCCTTTGGGCAGTCAGGTGTGGTGGAAGATTTGCTCATCATCTGCCTTGCAGCATGTTCACTGCAGGTGTTTCTAAGCCTGTCTTGACGAGGATTTTTGGTTTTTGTTGTTTTATTGATATTTTTGGCTCTGTTGGTTGAAGCAAAGCTTTGATGCCTGACGTGAGCGGGGAGGGAAAAAAAGGAGATCCTTGAGTCCTGGAGATAGTAATGTTTATGTTACGTGTGCAGCTGTTAATCCCAGGATCAGTTTCCAGAGCCTCTCTTTCATGATGCCTTCACTGTGGCCTCATTCTGTCACACAGGATCATGTTGGAGTAAAAACACTCATCTGTAAAGAGCTGCACAGCAGATATCACAGCCACATCATGATCCCAACCAAGATTGGATTTAGGGTATATGTGACCCCCACATGGGACTGAATTGTCCAGTCCTGGTTTCCTGTTTCGTCAACTTTACTCAGCATTAGACATGAACTAATGTCTAGTTTCATGGTGCATACAGGCTAATCTCTTTTCTGCTGCAAAAAATTGAAAAGACAGTTTATTTACTCTGCAGTCTAAGATTTTCCGTTGCCTGTGAAGATCTACACAGAATAAATTACTGCGGGTGTCTGCGTCTCCCTTCAGCTGAGCAGAGAAAAGAGTTTAAAAAAAATAACACCTGATTTTGATTTTGCAGTTCATCCAAACAGAAGGAAATCCAGGACCGCAGCACCTGCTGTTGGTCTGGCGTGAACACCAACCAAAGTCACATGCTGGTTTCCTCTGTTATGCTGGTCAACTGGTTTGTGGTGACAAAGAGTTTCTCAAAGCACTCCTGAATGGATCAGGCGCCTTCATTTTATGTCTGTGGAAAAATGGCATAGCAGTCATATCTTATTATCCCTCTCAAGTGTTGAGGCACTGGTGCTAAGTATTAATGTTTAACGATTCAAATAATGTATGAAAATATTTCAGTGGTAAAAGATTTCTACATCTTGGCTCAAACAAAAAAAGAAAACTGTTTTACTGGCAGACAAATGGTAGCTTTGAAATCAGGCATTAATGACCAAAGTCTGGAGCCAGTTCAACGTTTGTACCGTTGACCCACGGTGGGTGGGATCGACAGATTGTCGCCCAGGCATTGCCCATGTCAACAACATCTTATCAAATGCCCGCCTACTGTACGGTTTCTGACAATCAGACAGTGGGACGGCAGCACGAGGGCAGGTGGATGGCTGGAGGGTAGCAGTCTGAAATCGGCGGATCATCAGATGATTTTACCTTGGAGACCCTCCTATTAGTCAGTTATTGCACTGCTGCCCTATTCCTGCCACCCGCCTGTCACTGGACTGTCACCGTGCAACCTCAAAATGTGCCCAGGCGACCACTAACCGATGTCATAAAATCGTCCAGTTGTCATAAACCTTTTCTTAAAGCCTCGGTGGCCTTGGCGCAGCGTGTAAAATGCCACCGCTGCCTTCCGTTAACAAATTGCTGAATTTCCTAAAAACCTGTATTTAGGTCACCATGGGTTGGCATTTTGGTATATGTGACTGCAGTATTACTGATTGGGAATCAGGTGTGATGTCATGCAATGAGGTACCCTGTGACTGCCCCCTTATGTTTCTGTTTCTGTTTCATCCCATCCCTCTTCCAAAAAGGTAAAACGTCTAATGGGATCGGAGCACAACAGGTTGATTATCATTCAAGTTATGATATCAATGCCAATACTTATCCCCCAAATTCAATATTAGACCCTGAACAATAACATTTACCAACTTTAAGAAGTGTTTTCAGCAAAAAAATATAGTTATGAGCTCAATATATCAATGCATTTTTAAGAAAGATCAAGCAGTACGAAAGAACAAGCTGCAGCTGAACATCACCTGAATCCAGCTTGCCGGCTTCACCAGCCCACTGACACTGATTTTATTATTTCCATGGTTACCAACATTTAAAAAAATAACTCCTTTCATAATGAATAGTTTCAAGGCTATTTGATTGGTCCCTAACTCAATATCCTGGTCTATGCCCATAAGTCACCCTCCTCCAGAGTTTTGCTTTTTTCTGTTTTGAGTATTTTTCAGCTCATTTTTCATAAATGGAGACGTTTTCATAAAATTTGCTGCAGACTTTTCCTTCTCATTTATTTGTGACATCGTTTATGAATAAGGCCCAGCTCAGATAGCAGCACTGTCATCTTAAGTTGTGAAACCAGTTAACAGCTTCAGGCTCACTCCAAAGCTGCATTTGTTGTTTCCAGTTTTAGCCACAAAAATCCGATGGATCTATGATTTCCTCTGAGGGGAAGAGGTGCCCTTCCTCTTCATCGTCCCTCTCAAGGCAAGGGAAAGACTATTTAATGGTCAGATGACCAATTCATTAAAACCAAAAAAAGATGAACGCCTGTCCATAAAAGTTTGTAATGCGTCTGAGTCTGTGACCGTGAGCAGCTTTAGAGTGAGCTCTGTCACAGCAACCGCTCTGTACTGTCTCAGCACCCCCCCACCCCACCCCCAGTATGCTTCTCTGCCTCTCCCGCTGTGAATGTTTCAAATGCATGCACGCTCAGCTCTGGGCTGCCTTCCTGCAGATTCATTATTAATTCATGCTGTTTCTTCATGTTCCTCCTCTTTCTTTCTGTCCTCAGTGTTCCTGCCACTGTAACAGCCCACTGGCTTCCCTCCATCTGCTCTTCATGTGATCTGTTTCTTCTCGTCCCACTCTTGAATTTTCCATAAAAATGACAATGTTTTTTTTTTTTCCGTGAGAAAAGGAAGCAGTTTAATTATATCTTTACCTTGTGTTCCTACTTTTCCTTTAGAAAATGCTTGATATGACTTGATATGACTATATGACAACTCTAAGTCTGTGCAGCAGTAAAATATGTTTCCATAAGCTGAGAAAAGCGACGAAGGTGAGGAGAACACCATCTTCTTCCAAAAACTACTACCAGCAGTTTAAACCTATGGCAGCCAAACTAGCAGCATGGCTCAGGATAACTCAGGTTAACCTTAACTATTAGCTCTATCAGAAGGAAAGGTTGGAGTCTTGAAGACAGGGATAGAATCTGACTGCTGAATTGAAGAGGGAAGATGACGTTCCACAAATGAAGACCCTGTTTCTATTCTAGGTCTGGAAGTTCTAGTACCAGTGTGGGCAAACGTTTTGACTCGTGAGTCACAAGTACCTCATTTCCACTGAGCAGTAGGGTTCGGTCCAGTCCAGTCGGGTATTTTGACCGCTTCCCTTTTAAAATGGACCCATTAAGCCGGACCGAACCGTACCATTTTTGGGCCCCCATTGGTTGTAGGTCCACAGAAAAATGGAACGGACCGGTCAAGGTGAGCTACTGTTGAAACCCATCAATTGGCTGAAGGTCAATACAACAAAAGAAAGGGCAATCTTTGCAATCTTTTCTCATACAATGTTTACTTAATTACTTGTATATATGAAGAACCAAAGGCCAAGCCGAAAAAAATGAGCTGCTGGATGTGCTGTGACGGTCCAAATTTTAGTAGAGACATTCACCTGAATTGCCTGGACCATTCTAAACCGGACCGGACCAGACTGTACCACTCAGTAAAACTAGGCTAAAGGGTTCTAAAATTTGTCGGAAGGGCCGGACCAGGAGAAGACACGTGGAGTGTTTTGGTAAAACACCTCATAAGAGAAAGAAATAATCTGGACAAAAACATGCTTTCATTTAAATGTAAATTCAATATACAAACAGAACATTTCGGAATTTTCTTTTTCAAAACTGTGACTTTTGTTCTCATTTTAGCTGCCTGTTGCACCAATAAGTAACAGTCCATCAGGGAAAAAATGCAAACTTAGAAAAATGCTGTGTTTATACGGTGTTGGAATGATCGGAGAAATGACTGTCGATGTCGGAAAACACACGCAAACATCAGAAAAACAACAAAATCCTCCAACATCACATCAATGCAGACTATCTTTCTGCACTGAAACAGAGGTCAATGTACCATCAATGTGTAGTCACCAGAATTACAGGGAAAATAAAATATATGTATTTACTATTTAAGTAAGCTCTGTGGTCAAATTAAACACGCAACAATAAAAAAGAAATCCTATTTCACTCTACTGAAGGTATTTGCAACTATTCCCACCAGTCATCACACAGTAAAAAGTCACAATTCACAAGGTTACACTGCACACCTTTGTTTTGTTCTCATGGGTGACAGGTGCAGCGCCACACAGAACCCCGAAAACAGGAATCGTGTTCTGAGGAAAAGGTCTGGTCTGCAGGCTGCCTCTTTCCACGCGTCTATAAATAACTGCGCTGATCATGCAGCACAGTCTCTTTCATCCAGCCTGCAGCACACACATCTACACGCTTTTCATGCTTCCACTCCTGTCTCAGCACAACCTTCACACTTCTTTTCTCTCACTCCCCACCCTTTCTTCCCTGAAACTTCTCACTTTTCCTTCCTCTAATACTTGCTTCATTCTCCATGTTACTGACCCCATTTCCTGACTGCTCTCCACACTTTCTTTCACGCCACTCTGAAGCTCCATTCACACAAGGCATGTGACCCTCGGTCAGGAGCATGCTAAACACAAATTCTTGAACGCATCTTTGGCCCATAGTGTTCACACTATAGACAGTTGCTACTCGATACTGGCAAGTGACCACCACCTGCAGTTGGAAGAGGTTTGGTGCGAAATGTTGAGCGATGCAAATCTTGCCTCCAGGCTTTTTCTTTCTCAGCTGTATTCCGATATATGAAAGACTTGGTGTCATAGAATTCTAATAGAACCCACAACAATTCCTCCTCCATAATCAATGTTCAAATGATCGGCACTTCTGTGAAGTTCCAGGGATGTCATCCATTAGTCACCACCAAATCTGAGTGCCTGATTGGTTAAAGATCGACCTGGTTCAACTTGCAACTCGTGTTCTGTACCCGGAGCCCGAAAGCAGTTGTAAAAACTTGAGGAACTGCATGTGAACACATGAGTTTAGAATGCTGAAGTCTGATACACATAGTTAAAATAGACTTTTCATTGGAACTGGCCATTTGGACATGCCTTACTGAGGGCAGGGTGAACGTAGCTGCAAAGCAGTCTTCTTCAAAGTATTTGTTCCCATCCCCTTTTCTTTTCATTTTTGTGTCTCATTAAATAATAAAAATGTAAAAATCTTACAACTCAAAGGCTTTAATTATCCATTTAAATGTTTGTCTGTGTGGTAACAGCAAGAGCTGCTTCTAGAGAGTTTGATTGTTTTGCTTACCACTTCCAATTTGTGCCCAATTTTAAGAAAACGTTCCAACCAAAATGACTCAAATGACCATTTTTTTTAAAAATAATTAGCTTTTCTTTCTGTGATAAAAATATGATTGGCCTTAAATGACCCCGGCCAAACGCATCACCCCTCCTCGCCTGAAATTCATTTATGCTGTTTGACCTAACTGAACACTCATGCCCTTTTTTCTATTTCCCTCCCCTTCTCCTTCTTCACCTCCCTTCCCACCAGTTTTTTTTTCTTTTCTGTCAGCTAACTTACACACAAACACACACACACACACACACACAAACTCGTGCACGCTCAACTGCACAAGCTGAACCTTTATCTTTTTATAGCCCTGTGTTGTGTCTTGTTAGGCGGGGGAGTTCAGTTTCCTCCAGTGAACAGTGAGCATCTCCTGAAGTCATATGTGCTTCTCGCTATATAACATGGGCTTCACCAAGCTGAGTCTGAAACATTCCACTTCTTTTTTTTATATGTCTTTGAGCAATTTTTGTGAGCAACTTTTGATGTGACTTGTTCATCTTCAAATCTACACAACTGATCCACAAGGGCTGTAAGTAAACAAACCCTCCTCCCTTTTCCAGAGTCTGACACACAACAGCACTGCACAAAGTAGGAAGGATGTACTATTCCTTTGAACTCACGAAAATAATATCCTGTTTTTTCAGGACAGGGAGTGAGACTGTTTACTTTGTTGACAATAATTTGTAAAAAAAAAAAAAAAAAAAATTAAAAGCTGCAGTTACTCCAGGTCAGTCCTCAATAACATAAAATAAACACTTCTTTATTGACAGTTCTCATGAATATGTTCATTGAACTGAACCACGGTAGTTTTCACACTAGACTTTCTGCTCCAGACCAGCAAGATCACATTTCTGGCAATATTATTTACAAATTCGACAAATATTTTGAATACCTACAAAAGTATAAGGTTATTTGTTATTTGGATCAGATTTCAGAAGAATAAGGGATGCACAGCTGTGGGGTTAGCATTCATGCCTCATAGCAAGAAAGCCGGAGGGCACAAGTTCAAGTCTCGACTGAATCCCTTCTGTTGTGGAGTTTGCCTGTTGTTCTTGAAGCACTCCAGCTTCCTCCTACAATAGGTTGACTGGTGTGGTAAAGTCTGTGTGTCTGGTTGCATGTCACTTTGCGGTCCTGCGAAGGACTAGCAAGTTGTCAGGTGTGTATCCAAACTACACCCAAATGGGATAGGCTCCAGTAACCCTATGATCAAAGGGACGAGTTCAGAAAACAGATGGATAGATGAATGGATGGATTCCGAAGATCATTGCTGTAATCTGGACTGCCGTCATTGTGCTGCAACGTTCACACCGGGCTCAGAAATGGGCGTTTGAGCAACCAATGTATTGAAAAGTCTATGTAAGCGCACTTATATGCACGTTTCAACTGTTTTCAGGCTCTACGTACAAAACGCACCACCACTGAACACGCCACATAAACTAAACCTGTTGAACTTTGACCAATCAGGAACTGGGACTTCATGGAAGTGCCAACCGTTTGTAAAGTGATCGTGAAGGAGAAATTAATTGTTGCAGTTTGTGCCCGGCCGGAATTCTATGAAACCAAGTCTTTCTCATATCGGAATAAAGCTGTGAAAGAAAAGAACTCACATACAGCGTGCTTAAATGAGCCAAACAGTGCTTGTATGCATAAAGATGAAGAGACTCCCATTTTCATCTTGGACTGGCCACTCTTAAAACTGCAGCAAAGATGATCCACACTCACTAAAAGCTACACTAATATCTCACAGTGATACAACACACCCAACAATACAATTATCCCATAAGAAATTACATACATTTTTTGGGGGGGAGAAACATTAACTGACTGAATTGATGAATCCCACCAACTGATTATTAATCATATCGACATAAATAAATCACTTATATCACAATTGGAAAAAAATACCATATGGATTTAGGTACAGTTGATTTATTTGACTCTAACATAAAAACGACCAAGTGCATCACAGCAGACAACACAAATTCAACAGTAAAAAATGATCAAACCATCATTCCTGAATTTAGCAAAGACATGTGACCATACAGTGTGGTAGAATGTTCTAATAATGTTCCATTTTAAATATTTTAATGTGGAAAAACAACAGTGGGCTACACTTTATGAAACTGAAAGGTGAATGGATTTGCTTGCTTTTTTATTCACATATTTAATGTGCGCTTTACTATCTTGCAAGAAAGTTAAGGAACGTGGAAAACTTCACCTGCACTGTTTAGTACCCAGAGATTGATCTCTGATTCGCATAGGTTAAATGTTTGAATAAAGATGTCTTGGATCCATTTTAGGTCAGTGAATTGGATCAAGTCGAATTGTTCAAAGCAAATATCGACAATGATTCATATCAACAACCACTAATTATGATGTGAATGGCATCATTGTTCAAATGAATCGTTATGTAGCAACTGCGTCACAGAAAGTACTCTGCAAAGTAACAGTTAGTGGGCAGTGTACAAATGTAACCAGCAATGGTGTACTGGTGTACTATTGGTGTACTATATAAGCCTAGAATTTGGCTCAAGGAGGGAGTGGCAGGAGACTGAAGTAGGTTTTGGTTTGGTTCCATTTATTGTGGAAAATATTTACAGTGACTGAGAAACATTAAACAACAAGGCAAAGTAAAAGACCATTCATATGTAAATACACAAGCATTCGAAAGTTCAAGATCCATTATACGCAATGCATAATTATTAACTAAAAAAAAATACAAAAAAAAAAAGCATAATTATTAACGTATTGGCATATCGACAGTCCAGCAGTAGTTAATTGCACCACAGAAATTAAAAAGTATTGTAGTTCAGTAGGCGATGGTGGGCATAAGTGGGGTGAGAGTTTTGACTAAGCTGCCAAGACCCCCCCTACCGGTCCGGCGGAAGGATGTGGCTCTTCGACACTCTCTATGACTCTGTAGGCTCAAGTTCCTCTGGTCTTGCCACCTGAGCTTTAATAAACTACATTTATCTTGCTCCTTTTTCTGACAGTTGTAGTGAAAATGGTAATCTGTGAAGACTGAGGGTCCTTTGGAAGATTCAGAATCCAGCAAATGCAGTAATCTGACACAAATGCCACAGGACCATCTGGAGGACATCACTGACTTGAAGGTGTTATAAGATCATTTCATCATTTGTTTTGAAATTCAGCTACAGATTCAAGTCGTCTTCTTTTTTATTTATTTTTTGTACCAAACCATTTTTTGGCCTCTGACCCATTTTACTCAACTTTTTTGTCTAGACATATTTATGCCCATTGAGTTCACTGAAGAGTTTTAGATTAATGGAATTCAGTACTGTCTAGTTATCCAGATGGATTTTCTGGTAATCAACCATGCTATCAACTGACAAACATTTTTGCTAGAGATATGTGTAATTATGGAAAATAAGCCGACTGTAAGAGTCTATACTCATCTGGGTGGTGTTCTGTTCACCATGAGAGTTGCACATCATCTGGGCGGAACTGGAGCTGTCTTTAATTTTCTCTTGAGGGTGTGGTGTGTTAAAGCAATCCAAGCCAGATGAAGGGGAGAAAGCATTCCCTCACATTCCAACAGAGTCAGTGGGACTGTTCCAGAGGAAAAGTGACCTGGGGGGTAGAGGGATTGATTACTTGGATGATTACAGGAAGGATTACAACTTAACGCTTCACAGGGGATCCTACAATGCTGGAATCACTTAACCCTGACAGGACTCCAGAGGCCTCGTCTCTCAAGATCCTTTGTAAAAAGTGCAAAATTGTGTGCACACTTAAATAAATTGGAACTGCTGTTGGTTAAAAAAAATTGTAAATAATAATGATTGCACAATGGATCACAGGTGCTACAGAAGAGTAGATATGGTCTAGTGATTGCATACATTAAACCTTTTCAATGGAGAGTAGAAAATCAGAACAAGAAGTGGGGTTTCTCTTCTGGGACAATTGAAAGGCTCCAGCCGTTGGGCTGCACAGTGGCACAGTGGGTAGAACTCTTGCCTCATAGAGAGCGGGCCCTGGTTCAATTCCCTGCTGGGTTCTTTCTGCGTGGAGTTTGCATGTTCTCCCTGTGCATCCATGGGTTTTCTCTGGGCACCCCGATTACCTCCCACAGTCCAAAAATGATGCTTCAGAGGTTAACTGGTGACTGTAGGTGTGATTGTGAGTGTTTGGTGACTGGTGGCTTGTCCAGAGTGTACCGAGCTTTCATTCAAGGACATGATTAAAAGACACACTTTGATAAAAGATCAAAAGATGATCGAAGTGGGACTTAAAGAGGACCTGTCTGGCTTGCACATGTGGTTCAGAGCTCAGTTTTGATGCAGATCTGCTAAGAAACGTGTTGTATAGGGCCGACACATCAGCGATTTGATTACTATTTCATATGTACTATGGATGTGACTGTGGATTAGTGGGTTAAGCAGCCTACTCCCAATCAGGTAGTTTGATTATCAAATATTTGACTTGACAGCCATGGTGTCTTTGGGGAGGTAATCATCTTTGCTTGTACGACTAAACGCAGATCTTTTCCAAACCTGACATCAAATGCATAAAACCAAATGTCAAATGACAACAATTAAACAAAAACTGTTTTTTTTTTCATGTTTTCCACCATGAAGAAAATGCTACAAGAACACAAATTTTAAACAATCATATCTGAGACTTCTGATTTCCTTTTTATTGGTTGATGATGAACCAGAGGAAGAAGTGCCTATTGCCACTTACTATATAAGGGTCTCAGACAGTTGCATTCGGCCTCTGTCATTACAGACACTATTGTGAGAGCTGGAAGTCGAATATTCAAACAAAAAGACTATCAGAGATCAGTACAGACCAGAACATTTATATTCTCTCTGCAGATTTGCTTCTTATTTTAGAAACTTTTCCTTTGTAAGTCAAACGACATTATCTACTAAAAAAAATAAAGAAAAGAACATTTAGTAGTTTAGAGTCACTTCTTGGTAGCCATCTCTCTGCCCCACATACCAAAAGGCCTGCCCTGCCCCCTCCCTCGGCTTCTGAAAAGAAAGCTTATTCCTGCTCTGCTTGGCTCAGCCTTGCTTCATACTTGGTTCTGACAGCAAAGCCCTTTCACCTACTTTCACTGCAGTGCCTGCCCAGAGACACACATGCACACACACGTGCACACTCACGTGCATGCTCGAGCTCAGAAGCAGTCTGCCTGCCTGGTCTTGTTATGCAGAGAGCAGCATCGCTCTGCAGTCTGACATGGTTCCCTACAGGAGGAAAGTATTTACCATCTGTCTACATTTATGGGCTCTCCCTTTTCTCCTTTACCCTTGTCACTGTTGCTCTCCTTCAGCTCTCCCCCTCCCTCTATAAAAAGCCCTGGGAGAAGCCGAGAGGAGGATAAAAGCTGTGCCGAGATGAAGTAGAATAGCGGTCCAGGCATGTGTGTGTGTGTGTGTGTGTGTGTGTGTGTCAGCACTTACATAATCCCATTGGTGACCATTCACTTTGAGAAATGTGAGGGATGTTTGATGTGTTTCACAGAATGAACGCATAAAGAATTCTCAGCTTCTTCACAAATACCCCAAAATACATTTCAGCCCACCATTATGAAATGCGTCAGCCAAGTGCGACAAAACACACACATCCAACATGATACAACAACAAAGAAATTTATAGGGTAGTAAAACAAGCATACATGTCTTAAATAAATGATGAGAAGTAGAATAGATTGACAAAAGCCATGACATCAAGTTCTTTGTTTGCACCAGTCTAAGCAGCTCTGACATAACAGAAACGCCTGTTCCACAGCCTGGGGCCACCACTGAGAAAGCACCACCTCCCTTTATCACCTCTGGTGGTCTGGATTGGAGGACTGCAGACAGATGCTGGTTGAACGACCCCAGGGAAGTGTGAGGCTGCACAAAAAGACACACAGGTCCCATCTAAAAAGAAAAAACAAAAACATAATCTTTAAGTGCAACCTCAACAGGACAGGGAGCAGGATTTAGGGTCCCCCTATGACACTTTTTTTTTTTTTAACCCTTGTGCTATCCTATGAACCCACCCTCACATGGACGTGTTCTCCCTACCATGACAAAGGTGGATAAAGGTGGAGAGGATTTCATGTAATCCATTGAACCAGTGAAGATCACAAATCATTGAAGAAAAAAGGTTCAGCTCTCTGTCTTGTGTGGTCTAGATCATTGAAGAAATGGCCTGGAATGCAAAAAGGTTCATCAAACGTTCGCATCTTTGTTTTTTTATCTGATCTGAAGATGTGCTGGTCCTAGATTTAGCGGTGTAGCTTTCCACAGAATCCGGTGTCAGACCGTGGAACAAGAGAACAAAACCATGAAGCTCAGAGAAGCTGGTCTTTCTGCGGTCGGCGGATTTACGGCACTACATCTCCCATGATGCATTGGGTTAGAACGACTGTCTTAGCGCACAATGAGCCTCTCCTCTTAATGTCTTTAAACAAGGAACACACATCAAACAGTTTTTGAATCTTTTAACTTAACTTTTAATACAACTTTTAGAAAAAACAGCTGCAACTTCCAGCTTTTTCTTCCACAATTATCATGAAAATGCCAGTGAGATTCCGGAGGGCGGGGGGGCGGCTGTCGATCAATACAGACTGAGTTTTTTCTTTTTTTTTTTTTTTTTGGACACTGGTGTGCCGCGGGATTTTTGTCAAGGCTAAAGTGTGCCGTGGCTCAAAAAAGGTTGAAAAACACTGGTCTAGATGACCCAACTCCCAATGTTAAAGTGCCTAGGATAGCACAAGGGTTACATAAAAACGTTCCCACTGGTGTTTTAATTATGATCATGGCATGGAAAGGACCTGAGCGTGTCTCATGTCTTGCTGTGCCACATTTGTAAGGAATATTGTGAAATAAAAGGGAAATGATTATAATGTTTTGAAACGAGTTTTACAGTCTCAGTTGACTAGGTGTTTTAATAAAAATAGAAAAGGACTCATAAAAAGCAATGGAGTTTAGTTTGAAAAGAATTATGGAGTTGATGTCTCTTAATGTTTTTTGTGGGGGGGGGTGCAATTGCATTTGGTCTGTGTAAAAATGTTTAGTGACAGTAGAAAAATATTTGAGCATGTGTAAAAAAGATTAACTGCCATAAAATACTTTGTACGTATGTAAAATTTTCCCTTTGTCTGAAAGAAACATTTTGTCTTTTGACAGCCCATTCACACATATTTTCTCTACAAGTATCAGGCAAAGCTCCACAGACTGAAGCGTTTTTTAGGAATCTGGACTGGATGAGAAAGAAAAAAAACATGAGGAGGTAATAAACAAGGAAGGACTAAAAGGTACACATTCAAATATCAGCACAAACACAAATAGGCTCTCATATAATCATTATCTCCACAAACCTGCAGATCCGCACAAACAACTAAACACACCACACAACAAAGTGTTGAATCGGATGCCAGTTCAGACGAGAAAAATAAAAGAAAAACATATAAAAAATATATGTATAAAATAAAATAAAAAATAATATATATAAATACAATAAAAAAACGCCCCTCTCGCCCTCCGCGGGTGGTTTCTCACTCAAGCTCGGGTCCTCTACCAGAGGCCTGGGAGCTTGAGGCTCCTGCAGTATCTTAGCTGTTCCTAGCACTGCACTTTTTCTGGACTGAGAGGTCTGAGGTCTTTCCAGGTATCTGTTGTAGCCACTCCTCCAGCTTGGGGGTTACTGCCCCGAGTGGTTACTGGATTCTGTTCAGGGAGGTTGCTATGTTCTTCTCTCAGAGAGACCAGCCACTGGGCATTGCTGTTATGTGCTGTCTCTTTCTCCCATAGACTTTTCCAGTACTGTTCAGTTTCTAGCCTTGGTGGGTCTGCTCGGCTGTTTTGACCCTGCCACTGAGCGTACACTTTCACAGGTTGAGTTGTGAACAGCCTGTTTATCCGTCTGGCTTCATTGTCTTTTGTGTACCTACTCTGCTCAAGGCTAGGAGCCTTTGTTTGGCAGTTTCCAGTGCTTCAGGGTATGGGCCTCTGACTGTATCTCTTAGGTACTTGCTTTCTCACTGTACCTCTTTGAGCCTCTGTCAGCTTACTCACATCCTTCTGAGTTGCCTTGATTTTGGCCTCTAACCGTTGCTTCCATGGTGGGCATTGTTTTCTCCCATGGTTACTCTTATAGCCAAGCATCTCAAGGATCACTGCTGCTGAAGTGTAAACCAGTTCATTGGTCTACAAGCAGGTGCATCCAAATGGAGCAGAGCAGGGGGATTGTGTATTTTCTGTGTAACAAATACAATCTTTTTCAAAACAGCTTTTTTTTCTCGTCTGCTCCACATCACAACTATTTGAATAAAAAAAACATTCAAAATACAATTCTGAGTTTAATTTTCTTTATATATGCTCAGAAAAATGCCACAATAACCTGCCAAAAACATCAAAAACATAATTTTTCTTAGAGTGGTTCTTGCAAATATCTACCCCTCTTAATTTCTACATCGTGACTTCCATTTGTTTTTTGTTTTTTCCTGGATTGCACAGCACACTGCAGTCAGTCACTGTCTCAACCCATCAATACTATGCACACATCAACAGATTATATCTCATTAATTTGAGTTTATCAATTAAAATTAGTGACATTTCAACCCTGGTCTACTCTTTTTTCTAAAAGGCAGTTTTGGTCACTATGGACAGCTTTCAGTGAAACAATAACATTAATAAAAACAATAGATAAACAAAATTGTCTGCAAACAGATGAACTGTAAATCTGTTTTCTGTCTCAGACAAAGCAACGGTTGATTTTGTTGCCAAGGAAACTCTACATCTTTCATTGGTTAAGCTGTTTCTATGCAGATGCTGCCAGTGTACACACACTAAAATGTGTTTTTTTGACTTATAGAACAAACAATTTTGATTTGGGGGGATAGTCCTGCAATTTCAGTATTGTTGTAACAATGTCAATAAGGTATAGTTATAATAAAAATGCTAGTTTAGAATCAGGTTTAGTTGTGCATTTTTGGATATCAGGGACTTAAAAGTCTCTGTTTAACCAGAAAGGTCAAAAGTCTGAGTTTTGCTCAGACTTTTGCAAAAATGTGTTTTTTTGTGGGCACAATTTAGCATTTTATGTGCACACATTAGTATTTTTTGAGCACACGTTAGCATTTGTACCCATAAATTATAATTTTTTGGGCACAAAATTGTGTGGGCACATTTTGTGCACAAAAAATAGCATTTTGTGAGCATAAATTTGCTTTTTGTGCACACAAATTGCTATTTTATGGGCACAAACGAGTCATTCGTGGGCACAATTTAGCATTTTATGAGAACATGGTATTTTGTGCACAAAAATATGAATTAAGTCTAAACAACTTGCTACTTTGTGCCAATTAAATTCTAATTTAATGCTCATTTGTATCTTTAAAACAATAAATCATGGCTATAAATTGTTAATTTGAGGGAACAAGATTTATTTTTTTTGAATATCATTTCCAGGTCATCGTACGATGTACTAAGAGTTAGTGTCCAAATCTACAACAGCAGCTGCTGCAGCAGGCGAGGCAGACACGAGGCACTTCAAAAAATGTGCGGACATCACACAGTTATGCATCAAATATAAATAAAAGCAATATTTAATGCCAGAAAGTTTATTAAGAAGGTTCTGGCTGACATAACTGAAGTGGACATAGAGCACTCACAGCAGTGGAGAACAGAAGAAGCTTTGGAGGCTTTGAGAAGAATTTAGACCCCACATTAAAACAAAAGTCGGCAGGAAAAAAAAAAAAAAACAGAAGCCAGGGGATCCATGTGAGGTCAGATGTACACATCCATTAACTGAGAGGCTCTTACTCTAACTTCTGTATTTGACACACTGAGGAAAACTACAAAACAAAGTCAGATAAAAAGGCCAAACTAGCTTTGCAGCTTTGCATCGCACACTTCCTCTGTAACTTGATTCTTCTGTATATCCTATTTACTCTGATCAAATTAATTAAACTATACTCTGAGTGACTTTCCCAACAGTAATGACAGTGGCACAAACAATCTGCTTCTGTTTCTTCAATTTAGAAATCCAGTGTTGATCTGCTAAACTCTACACAGGATCTACTGAGAAAATACAAAAACACAGAAATATGTCTAAGAGCACATGTCCATCATTGAACCATGACATTTCTTAAATTATGCATAAATGTATACAGCAAAACACAGAAGTTAAAAGGTTCTTCTGTCCAAGATTGTTTTGATTTTTATTCCTACTACATCCACATTGTCAGAGAGTTATAGGCTTTTAAAAATCCAAAAAGTAGGTCAGACTGTGATGAGTGGTGCTCCTGTTTCATCGACCCTCCCAGCAGGACCACACAAGATGCGCAATCCACTTTGCTTCTTCTCTGAGGCTTTTTTTTTAATCAGAAAAATATTTTTATATAGAACAGTATGCTGATCCTTTATAAACTATTGTGTCCAAAAACATCCATTGATAGAATTTGTGCAGAATTGTTCACCTGTCAGCTGAACTTTCTGTGTTTCGGGGCTTTAGCTGGGAATTCTACAGAAGGTTATTTGACTTATCCTCACTTTGATTTTTGCTTTACAATGTATTCACGTCAAAGATGGATTTTGTCCGCACACACTAAAATAGATAGGTGCGGATGGAAGCTGCTGGAAGTAAAGAGGCACCGACAGGAGTCTGCCTAAAGTCAGACGGAGGAGGTTTTAACTGCAGGGAGCTCCTCTGATCAAAGTATGCAGACAAACGTGCACACTTGTGCACACATATTAGTGTCTTAGGTAACTGCAAACACAGCTTAACGTGCATGTTTCTTCCTGTAGGAGTGTGAAATATCAGCTTCAAATGGGATGTGACACACACACACGTTTGTACAAAAACCCACACAGGGGCACATTTTGACTTAGCCAAACATTTATGTAGAAAATTTTCCCATGGTGCAAAGCTTTCTGGACAAGTTATAGGAGGATAAACTCAAACACTAAAAGTAAGAGCAACATTTAAAGAGCGACACCGTCAGAAGAACTTCACCAAATATCCATAAAACCAAAGTATACAATTCAGCTTGGATTCATTGGTAATTATCTACATCTAAAAAATCTATACCTATGGCATTCCAAAGTGTGTTCATGAGAAGGAGAAGTGTTTTTTTTTTGTCTCATTTTACTTTAAACCCAGACTGCAGTCATTTCTGCATCAGGTTGTACCAGTTTACACCTGCGTCTCCTGAAGGTGCGGAAATGCCGGGAAGTGTTTAGAAATGGCTTGGATGGTATAATAGACCATTTATGGATGCAGACTCAATCACTTTGCAGTCTGCATAATGTCTGTACCCTAAAGGGAGCCAGGTTTTGGAGTGTATAGATGCCAGGAAATTAGCCACATCCAAATTTCAAATCAATTGTTTCGAAGGGCTTTATGGGGCTGCCAACAAAGAAGAACATCAAGACAACAGTCAAATGACAGCAGAGTGAAAGTTGTGTGGATGTGACCCTGATGGCCTGTTTTCACTCATTCTGACAGGCAGGTCAGCCTCAGGTCAGGCCCAGACACACCTAACAGGTCAGCTGTCAGTCAGCAGTGAAAAAAACAACCAACCAGGGAAATGTAAGGGCAAAGGTCACTGAACCAGCGTCTGTACACAATGACTTTTATGTCAAAACGGATATAAATTACAGTGATGCTTCTCATATTGTCATGACTGAGCTCAGCTCCGTCCATATATGCCCTACGTCTGTCCTCTTGTTTCTAGTCTCTCTAAAGCCATGGTTCCCTCTTTGTTCCTCACATTGTTTCCAAAATCCAACCTAGATGTTGACCCTGTTTTGGTTATGTTTCAGCCAGTCCTCAGTCTTCTGAGTGTGCCTCCTTGGTTTTTAACTTCCTTTCTTGCTCTCTACGTTGATGCTCTGTGTCGTCTTACAGTGAGAACCTTTAAAACACTAGCCACTCCAGCTGTCAACAACAGGTCAATGACTCTACTTGTGTTTTGCCTGGGTTGATTACATATTAATGAACAAAGCCTTTGTCTGTTTCTTGAGGATTACGTTTCTTCCTCTTTATGCACTCGTTAAGGCTAGGACAATCAGTCATCACATCCTTTACAGGCATTATCAAACATCTTTTTTTATTCCATTTGGGCCAGTCCTGGTGACAGAAGCACATACTACAAGTCAGTTGATGTGTTTTGGTTCATATGTTTGGTTTGTCCAGACTATACATTGAAATCAAAAGTGCTACACTGTTATCATTATTATCCTTACGACGTATGAACCGAAGACAAAGTCAACTCGTTCCCTTTGCACAGATCCTACAATCCATCTGTCCTTCAAAGTGGTCTCTAATGATCATTTTTAAGTGTCTTTTTGGCCCCGATTGAATTGTTGGTTGCATTAAAAGAGGCACTTGCTGCCAGTTTATACCTTTATTTAAACATTTATTGATCTGTGAATGTCTTGCTAATTTTTCCGAACTGATTTTATGTGCTTTCTTCTTAAACTAGCCCTGAATTCTCCTGCTTTTTATGTAAATTAAATGTCCTGATCTGTTGATGACATGCAGACTTCTTCTATAGTACTAATCTCTAACATTAATGTGTATGAAAAAATTGAAAAACACTGCACTCTCTCAGACACATTCCTGTGCAGAAGTATGCAGGATGTTCCCCTGAGTTTACGATCATGCGTAGCATGTTGTAGCAGATTATGTGAATTCTGAAAACAGCCCTTCACAAGTTTGCTTTGCTTGGCCAAGCAGGAACAATGCCATGGAAGCTCTGGAGAAGAAAGTAGTGAGATTCAGAATTAGTGCTTACTCCTGCTTCTAGATAGCAGAGCACTCAGTTGGAAATGATGGATTTGGGTCGATTTTTGATGGCAGCAAGGATGGAGAACTCTTCTAATGCCAAAGCAAAGACAAAATTACCAGAGTACTTGACAGCTGTCAAATATTTGTGTAAAAGCATTTCTGCTAATCAATTTTAATTGTCAAATTGGATATTTCTAATTGAGTTTAGCTACACACTTACTAGAAAACTTGAAAATGAAATGTGAAATACCATTTTCTTATCATTATCATTTCCTGTACAGAAAAGGTGATTTTCCTACAAGCAATCATAGGTTGTACCAACTGAGGGATACACCTCTTCATAAGGGCAGATTCCTGGTATCTCATGTGCCTTGGACAATGCATATAAGTGTAAGTTGAGCTCTATATCATACTTATTCAATCTGTAGAGTTCAGACTTGTTAGTTCATCTTCTGCCGTGTTGTTTTACTTCACCTCCACCAAATGTGTTATCCAATTCAGCTTGGATTCATTGGTTTTACATCTGTTTGGAAAATGTGAGCGACTGTCATCAGGCTGTCTAAACTCTACAAAATGAAGCAACGTTATTTTCAGGCAAACTTTTCTTGAAATTCCTGTGTGGGAGCTCACTAAGAAAACCATGTGTGCAGGAAGAATGTGAGGCTTGGACAGCAATCACATTTTGATACTTTTTCCTTTTACGATCTTTCGTTTTCTCTTGACATTCCATCTCAGAGGGATTTCCAGAAAATAGTTTGTGGTTCTAGTGAAGAATTTAATATGCTTCAACTTTCCATAAGCTTGTGCCCTATATGCACCAAAATGTTAAAATGCCTTCCTGGAAGTTCTTTCGAGACCACAGTAGAGTTTGAAAGTTAAAAAAAAAGGCTTTAATCAAGGTCAACTGACAGGTAAGGTTAGAAAAAGAAATAACTTTAACCCAAAAAAGTAAACATTCTTATTTATCTCTAGATAAAATGAGCAAGGGCTGCACGGTGGCGCAGTGGTTAGCGCTCTTGCCTCACAGCAAGAAGGCCTCCGGTTCAAGTCCTGGCTGGGGGACGTGAAAATCAACATCAACAGGGGACCTTTCTGTGTGGAGTTTGCATGTTCTCCCCGTGTATGCGTGGGTTTTCTCCGGGGTCTCCGGCTTCCTCCCACTGTCCAAAAACATGCTTCATAGGTTAATTGGCAATTCTAAATTGTCCCTAGGTGTGACTGTGAGAGTGAACGGATGTGTGATTGTTGAAATTCTTCCCTGCAACAGACTAGCGACCTGTTCAGGGTGTCCCCTGCCTTCGCTCATGAGTGGCCGGGATAGGCTCCGGCAGCCCCGTGACCCCGAAAGGGAAAAAACGGATAAGAAAATGAATGAATGAAAAATAAAATGAGCAAAACAAATTTTAACTACATTAGATCATTTTAACCTATCAGCAATGGTGGGGTAACAACAAAATGAGTGCCAAACAAAGATTTAGCCCCTCCTCCATATTTGTTTTTTTTAATGGTTGATCACTCACAAAAAAAATAAAAATAAATAAGAGTTATGATCTAAATGAGTCACTCTAACAACAATAATCTGGGGTACTACAGGGCTCTGTTTTAGGTCTCCTGATGTTTTCGTGAACATATAAGGCCTTTCAGTTTTAAGGATTTACTGTGAGCTATATGTGCTAGCAATTAATTTTTTTGTGTGTGTACCAGCTAAATCCAATAGATCAAGAATATTTGTGTTTGATCATAAAAATGAGGAATCATTCTCTCACCTTGTTCCTCCTTTACTTTACATGCAATAAATATTCAAAGATACAGAAGGAAGACTGTTGTGTTTCTTCTCTAGCACTCTGAAGTCTGCTTCACAAGATCTGCACCTGTTAATTAGTGTAACGGCAAAGCCCAAAACTGCCTTCAGCGTGTGAGACATCAGTTCACTTTGACATGTTGAGATACGTACACAGCGGGCATGTGACATACATTCAAGAATGCGCCAAATGCAAGTTCTTAGGTGGCCATGGTGAAGAGGCAGAGCGGTTGACCTCTGATTGGAAGATCTCAGGTTCAGTTGCCGCTCTGGGTGCCCAAGTGTCAAAGTATCCTTGAGCAAGACAAAGAAGTCTACATTGCTCCTGGTGATTATAGGCTGGTGCCAGTGCTTGGCAGCGGAGCCGCCATTGCTATTTGAATGTGTGTGTGTGTGTGTGTGTGTGTGTGTGTGTGTGTGAATGGGTGAATGAGATTGTGACTGTAAAGCCCTTCAAGGTAGGTAGGGAAGCACTATATAAGAATATTTATCATTTGCACAGCTCTGTTCTGATGTGTGAACGACTTGTCATATAATTCAGGCCCAGCACATTTCACAATTTATAATTTGTCCTCAGTTATCAATTTCCAAATGGTTCGCATTTCATTGAATTCAAAGAGACACCATCCATACGGCACTACCAAATCAGAGTCTCTGATTGGTCAAAGTTAAACCTGGTTCAACTGGCAACACACATTCAGTGCCCACATGTTTTGTATGTACAGCCTAAAAATGGTTGTAAAAACTTGCGTAGCTACATGCAAATGTGAGTTTTAAACACCGAAGCTCAAAAGGTGCATTTACGGGCCTTTAAGCACACTTTGACATGCATTTGCTTAGACTTTTCAATGGAATTGACTGCTTGAACGTGCGTTGCCGAGGGCAATGTGGTCATGGCTTTAGACAGACAAGGACTAGTTATGATTATCTTCTGTAGTCTCTTATTCCCAAAGATTTTGTGTAAATCAAATTACTCTGCATGAAATCAGCACAATCTGTCCAAAGGAATTTATGTGACACCGAACAGAAAAGATAAACATGGAAACTGGGATGAGGCTGATGAAAGCAAAGATGATGGCAGCTCCAGACAAAGCCTGTACCTCATTAATTATGAGTCAAGTTTGTTTACAACTGTAATTACTGGACAAGGAAGTAAGGCTGACCAGTAAACCTCTCACTAAGGTTCTAATGATGTCCACTAAAAAGTTTGCGACATAGTTTAGTGTGTCATTAGAGGTCAATAACGCTTCTGCTGCCCCTTCCTGGCTCCCAGCATGAGGAATGGAGGACACAAAACTCCAGTCACTTTCACCAAGCATGTTTGTTGATCTTAAACTCCTTGTTAAAAGTTGAATTGTTTGACATTGTCCTAAATGAAGACTGACTTAATTGTGTACCAAGGCCCCAAGTGGAACGACGTGGTTCCAGATACTTTAGCTTTTAAGTGTGCTTTCCTCTTGGTTGCAACTTTCTCTGCTGAATCTCTCAAAGGGAGCAGAAGCTGTGTACTAAGAATTTCTTCTGCTGTGACCAGTATGGAGAATAATTTCAACCAGTCTCTCTTTAAAAAACTGTACACCCTTGCAGTGGCACCGTTTCATCGCAGTGTATGCAGTCCTACTGAAAACACCTCTTGACTGAGTAACATTCACCCTGGCTTGACCTACTTGTGTGATCTTGCAAAAGCCACCAATCTTGCAATGTAAAGCCTGGAACTTAAAAAAAGGCATGTAGAAAGAGTCCTTTTTTTCATTAATGAACTGATGTCTTGTAAAGTACAATGTTGTTTACAGTTGGATTTATATTGTGGTTGTACATTTAGCTGTTTTGAGCAATTAGCACAAGATATGGTGTTATGTAACAACATAACAACAACACACAGTTGGCAACCACAGAAGATCCATACTGCATTGTTCTTTGCAAGCAGGTCTCATCACAATTTTACCCAATTATACTCAAGTACAGAGCCATGCAGACAAAACTGAGCTGCACCCTGTAAGCCGAGACACGACAACAAATACAGTCATGGCATGTGTCATATAAAGCTAATACTGTAACAGGGTTCATTTTAGTAAAAGAACGTGGTCACAACAGACAGTACTACATTGGTAAAGCAGTCCGGAACGGTAGTAAAGATAAGCACACGGTTCATTTTGCTGCTCTGTCACTGTAATTGACTGTATATGAGAACTAGACTGAGTGACCCCTCCCACCTCGTGTTAAAAACAGGAAGTCCGCTGGTCCCAAAAAAACAAAATCCCATGAACTTCCACTGAGAAACAAACAGCTAATACTCAGTCATTATGTTTGTCAGAATAACTATGCTAGCTCTGCTACATTTTTTTGTTCTTGCTAATTCCATTTTTTTTCATTATATTTTTTCTGAAGTCCAATTTATTCAAGTTATAAACTGACCAATCAGATGCCTCAATTAAAGTATGTGGTCTCACAGCGAAGGTTTTAAGCCTTTTATTGACGCTTGGATAGCGACCCTTTTAATTCACGGAAGAGCCAACTGTCTCAAAGATTGCTCATGAAGAAGAAATCAATAATCAGGGTTTGTGCTCAGTCAGAATTATATGACACCAAGACTTTCATTTACCGGAATAGAGCTGTTAAAGAAAAAAACCTGGAGCGAGATTTGCACTGCTTTGTCATGCCTCTTCCAGCTGTAGCTACCGGTACATTGTGGGTACATTGGGTAGCAACAGTCCAGTGTGAACGTCGTATGCCATACGAGAGTTCAAGAATTTGTTTAGCACGTTCTCGAATGCACGTCGCATCCCCGGTGTAACACGAGAGATTCCGAAATGTGTACATTAGTCTAGGAAAAGTTTGTAACAAACATGCACTTTGTCTGGAAAATGGCCGGAGTGTGCACATGAGTGGAACAGCTGTCACAGGTTCATCCACTAGAAAGCAGCCACCCCCACCCCGACACCCATCTCTATTTGGGCCTGTCAGCCTGAGTTTGCTCTGTCTCACACTCACGTGCACGCCCACGCGCACACCACCAGAAGAAAGGAGCACTGTATGCCACAAACGATGATGACGTCAGCTTGTTATTGACTCTCCCAGGTCTGAATGACTGAGCAAGGGAGGGGGAGGGGCAGGAGCGAGTGCTGCAGGGAGGTGACCAGGCAGGCGCAATTGAGTTGTAGAGCGTGTGTGTGTGCATGTGTGTCTGTGGCGCGTGGGGGGATGGGTGGGATCATGCAGTCCTGTTTCCGCAGACATAATCTGTCTCAGTTGCTGCGCACCTTTTACAGTTCACAACAACCCCCCCTCCCCCCTCCAGATGATCCCACAGAGGCACCGAGGCGCAGGGCAGGGCGGAACGGGAGGAAGAGCTCATGTTTAACCAGACTGATCTCTCTGTTGACTGGGGCTCGCTCTTCACTACATCGCCCATTTTATCTTGACATTGGAAAGTATGGCACCAAGAGAAATCCAACAGAAAAAGGTGACTTATGCAGACTGAGGGGGAGGGAGAATGGGGGTGTCATTTCAATACACACTAGTGGTGAAGACACTCAGAGGTTGTTTTTTTTTTTTTTTTTTGCACATAAACTATCACTCTTCTATTTTTTTCATTAAATGTTTATATTCATGTAAAAGTGAAAAAACGTATTTGTGTGTGTATAACTGGAAGGGCTTTTGGACCCTGAAGTATCTGGGGGGCGTGCTTTGTAGGTGGCGCGGATGACATGAGCCCTCCTGGTGCAGGACACGGACTGGTTTCTGGGTTTAGATTTTCCTTAAGCTCATTATATGCACTTAAATAATGAAAGGCTTTCATAGGTAAAGTTGGCAGTTTATCAGTTTGCGTAACTTCTATGTATTACATGGAAATTGTTGGTTAAATTCCTCCTCAGAGTAACTCTTTTGAGTTACTAATACCTTACACCTTTTACAACCTATTTTTCTTCCTATTTGTTGTGGATAGAAAAAGTAAACCATGTTTAACCCTTTAAAGCTGGGTTCACACCAAACGGGATTTACATGGCAAAGTGTTCTGTTTTAATGATAAGTCGAGACGTACAGACGCAATTTGAGGTCCAGTGGTGCAATTTGGACATCACAGCACGCCCAGAGGTTGATGGATCACGCCAACCAATCTGGGACTCAGCTTTGGGCACTGGACGTGTTCAGTGACTTGATCAGCAGTTGGAGTCCAAATCCAACATGGAGAAGAATCAGATTGTTCTCCTCCTGATAGTTTTCGGTCCTTTGAATGTATTGTTATTTTTAGTTTTGTCCTCCTTGGACTAATGTGGAACAACAACAAGTCATCAAACTGGGTCACACTGACATGTGTGCAAAAGTAACATACATATAAATACATAAATAAAATACCATAAATCTTTGACCGCTGACACAAGGGCTACTCATCCGACTGAATGAACACACCTGGTCTAGATACTCAATCAGCAGCAAGCAGCGCAGGGAGAGCTGGAAAACGGGTAGGGTGGTAAATCTTGAGGACCAGGTATGAGCAGTCCTGGCATACACAATCGGAGGGAAACAGTTGATCTAGATGGAGAAAAAAGCGGCTTTTCTTGTTAGATTCGCACTGATATCCAACAGAATATGAATGCAAAATATTGCACAACAGTGCAAAGCCGTTTTTCTTTGCAACAGATTACGTAAACACTTCAGTACTGTAAAGTGTTGTATATCAACACAAGAATGCGTTTCTCCACTTCAGAATCTGCTGGATTTACATTTTGTGTAAGCAATAGAAGAGTTACAGTTGTCAAAAGAATGTAAAGACCGAAGCTAAAGCTACGATGTTAAAGTGTTTAAGAAAGGCAGAATTTTTATCCACGAAACACAAATATCATTCTCTTCATAACCTTTCATACATACACTCACTACACAGACAACCATACATACTACTTATAGAAACAAACTCACAAAAACACGTGTAGACCAACCATTGACTGTATGAGAACTGGACTGAGTGACCCCTTTCCCCTTGCATTCCAAAAATGAAGTACCCACTGGTTGTAAGAATCCCATAGACTTCTATAAAACACATAAAAAGCTATTACTCAGTCCATTTATTTATCAAATTAACCATTCTTTCTCTGATACCTCTTGTAGCGCGTTTTTGATAATCCTATTATTTATGTTTTCTGCAGTTCAAGTTATACAAGTTATAATTTGGCCAATCAGATGCCTCAATTTAAGTATGTGGTCTCAATGTTTGAAATATTTGACAGATTTTCCCAAGATCATTTGCAGTGGTATGGGTGTGGCCTTTGAACAAGCTCACTCCTGATTGGCCAGAATGGTTGCCATAGAAACGTTGACTCAGATCGCCTCAGAACCAATCATTGCTTACTGACAATTTCTGGTTCCAACATGGCTGTATCATGAAAAAGAGGGTGCAATAAAAGAAGCCCCAGCCTGGAAGGAGAATGGCCTCTCACGTTCTGGGGCTCCAGTGCAAGACCCCCGACATGCCCAAAGACACCACTTAACGAAAGGCCTTCCACCACCAAGAGTTCCTGGGCATCCACCACCACCATACGTGGAGGCAGTCCAGAACAACGCACCCCAGACACCACACCTGCCCACACAGTGTAAAACCAGGACCTGCCAGGCTCCAGTTGTTGCCATGGCAACAATGGAAATACAGAGCAGCCTAATTTTTTGTTTTCATATTTATGGCTGTATCCTCTGGCTCATGGTGACCACTCCGACAGATTTTATGACTTTACGTGTGCAGATTGACAACATTTATGCAGATTTAACATTTTCTCATAATAAAATAACATTTGTGTTATTTCTAACAGGGATAACTTTTTTGGCTACACATAATAGTTTAATAATTTGTCCAAGCTTGTTACTCAAATCCGTGCTGCCATAAGTTATTTTCTTCTCAGCCAAGCTCTTGTGTTTTGCCATTATGTTATTGTGGAAAATGCAGAATACTGTGAACATTTATTTTTTATAAAACTAGCTAAATTCACTGAATGTCCAAAGGTGGAAAATAGGTCCTCCTTCTTGTTTGGCAGTATAAACATTGTTGAAGGATGCTTTGGGGTCTTGGAACACTAGAATAATAGAACCAAAACGGATCACTTTTGGGCCGCCTGTGGATGCCGAACTCTACGTTTTCAGGGGGACTGTTCGGATTGATTGTAGTGTTTTGTAATCAAAGCGCTGCCATTATGAGTTTTTGCTGCTGTACGACCGGAGTCAAAATGTGTTTGATGGGCTTCAGATAATGAGCAGATCGAGGTTGCACTGTTCTGTGAGGGGAATACTTAAGAGTTTGAACGCCATCTGTTGTCATTTTCATAATTAGCAGTGAGGGAAAGTCTGTTCTTTTTGACATGTGGGGCCTGTATTTACTTTAGATTGATTTTTTTTTGTGTCCATCTATTCTCTTCCCTAAAGCAAGAAACTCATATTTTGAAGAGTGGTCTCTTGCATTTGCTCTGTCATCTTTATTATCCCTGTCTGTTTGTGTTTAGCCCCCCACCCCCATGATTAAGGAGATTCTTGTCTAATGTTGGGTTCTACTGCTCAACATATTGAAGGGAAACAAGATGAACTGTGGTTGATAATGATGGTTGTCTCTGCCTGTGACCAAATCAGCCTTTATCTTTTTGATTAACACAAGGGTTTTCTTATTTGTATCATGATCACACACTTATGTACTACCTGGCCAACGAAAGGATTAAACCTTCAACTGTAAGACCGGCACGACAGTGGAATTAGAGCAGATGACAGAGTTTGGTCTTTATTGTAAGACGACACATGTATTCAAGGTTTGTTGGGACATTTATGGACATCCTCACGTGACAGGAGGGAATGAAGATTACTGTCTGTGATGCTAAACACATCAAACAACCCGTACCAATCCGTGCTAGAGCATGATTGACCTTTTTTGCAACTTTTTCTAGTACCAAACTGCATTGTTGATCTTTAGATAATCTTAATAGAATACAAATTGAAAAATTAGCAAGGTTGTCTTTGTAACTTTCAAAAATGATCTAGATCTAAACAGCAAGCTGACCAATTGAATAGGTTCCTTCAAGCAAGAAGAAATAAATTCAGTATTTTCTGAAAACACTCTGCTCCTCCCATCCTCCACACTACAGGCTGAGCGGCACACATCCCCCTGAGGCTCTCTGTCTGCAAACGTCTTTGTGTCTAAGCTAGGCCCTGAGAGTGTGTTTGTGTGCACAGTGGTGAGCGTATGCCTTCAGTCAGTGTCTTTTTCAAATTCACATACAGGCTGTTATTCTGATTTAATCTTGAATGAGACACATCCTTAAAACCACACTTTAATGATCATGTTTGCTGGGAAATAATTAGATTTGGACCAACATTAAAAAGCATTACCTACAAAAATGTATGAGTTAATGTACAAAAGTAATATATACAGTACAGACCAATCATTTGGACACACCTTCTCATTTAAATGAATGAGAAGGTGTGTCCAAACTTTTGGTCTCTACTGTACTATCTTAATTTTAAAATAGAGGAAGACAATACACACATGAAAAAGACAGCTAATGCACACTGACTGTAAAAACAACGGACGAATCAAGGTGTGACGTCACCTATAGAAAATGGCTTTTTCTCTTGCTCTCGCAAAATGAGGCAAAATCCCTCATCATTGTGTCCTGATATACAGTAGGAAGCACCAGTGCTTCTGATACGGGCGCCGCCATGTTAAAACCCATCGACAGTGATTGCTCCGAGTCCCTCTGAGTCATCTATGGCAAATGGCACAGTAGGTGCCATAGGTACCATGACTCAGAGTAACACGGACCAGTCACTGTTGACTGGTTTCAACATAGCGGCGCCCGTATCCGAAGCATTGGTGCTTCCTATTTGGGAACACGAGAAGGGAGGGTTTCAGCTGTCCATTGTTTTAACATCAGTGGGAATGCACTGCATCTATGATGTAGAGGAGCTCTGTAGTAAGGTCTCCAACATTAGGCTGATTTGTAGTATGTTTCTGGCTTGTTGTTTTCATCTTGGACTGATGTGACATCTTTGTACCTGTACCTTTCAAAAAATTGGCAAACAGGAGAGACAAACCTCCCTGTCAACTGTTGGAACTCACTCGAAAAAGTATACTATACTGGAGTTAAAGAATTGATGATTTCCAGTTAACCTGAAGACCATACCTCTGTTAGACTGGTTGATTGTGTAAAAAGGCCCCTAGTGGTTACACGATGAATCAACCTGGATCTAGATGAAAATGATAAACAAAACAAGTTAATTGTTTGTTAAATATTTGTTGTTTTGCCTGTAAAGTGGGGCAGTGCAGAAAGCCTGACAGAGGAGAAGAGTCACCTCTGACATATATTATGCCATGTCAGCACAAAGACATGCATTGATTGCTCCCCTTAGCATTCAGAGGTCACACAACAGGAAGAGGTAAAAAAACAAGCACAACTAGGCATGACAAACTTATCTCATCTTTTGGACTTGTGTCAATTTTTAAGCTAGTCTGGTCTCTTGAGCTAAGCAAATTCTGCAAAAGAAACTCTGAGCTCTATTGACTTAATCATCTCACAGTCCACCCACTCAAGCTGTTTGATCTGTGCTGAAGTTGGAAAGTTCTTCCAGCTCTACACACCCCATATAGTGTATGTGTGCCAGTGTGAATTGTTTTCATTGGTTTATTAACCAACAAAAAAAGAAACCAACACTTCTGGATACCAAAAAAATGGAATTATTTAGAGCTAAAAGTGTACAGCATGTCCTGTTTTCAAGAACCCACTAAATGCCCATTCTTGAACGCGCATTTAGCCCATTCATTCATTCATTCATTCATCTTCTAATCTGTTTTGTCCCTTTCAGGGTCACAGGCCTGCCGGAGCCTACCCCGGCCACTTGTGGGCAAAGGCTGGGGACATCCTGGACAGGTCGCCAGTCGGTCGCAGGGCCGCATTTAGCTCATGGTGTTCACACTTTTTCTTTTTGCTTCTGTTTACCAGAGCATGCCTGCCACCCACATTGGAGTGAGTCTCGGTGAAAATGTTGAAGCTGTAACAAACTTGTGAATTTTCCCCTTGGCTTTTCCTTTCACAGCTTTATTCTGATACAATGAAAGACTTGGTGTCATATAAGTCCGTCTGGGCACAAACCACAATTATTCATTTCTCCTCCATTACCAATTTTCAAACAATTGGCACTTGAATAAAAAGTCAATAAAAAGAAACATCACCCATACATTGCTTGCAAATCCGAGTTCCTGATTGGTAAAAGTTGACCGGGTTTAACTTGCAACACACATTCAATGGCCGCACTTTTTGAATGTAGACCCCAAAAACAAAACAAAATGAGTGTAGCTCAAATCGCGTATTTTCATAGACCTTTCATTGGATGTGGCTGCTTGAACGCTTGTAAGAGAGGGTGGCATGAATGTAGCTTCAAAGCACAACATTGTAAGCAGATGAACTTGTGTTGTGGTTTTATGTCGTACTTTTCAGTAATTGACAGTCGAATTTAGGGAAAGCCCAAGAATTGTGATTTCAAGCATAATGCAGGGAAATACACTGTCCGTCCATCCATCCATCCATCCACCCATCCATCCATCCATTGTGCAAGAGAACACTTTTGGAATTATGTCTTCTCATGAAACCCCTTGCAGGCAGACGTAAACAAAGACAGTTCTGTGGGTTTGTTAAAAGGGAATTCTTTAAAAAAAATCGAATTTTCTGTGAGACCATTGCAACATTCCTTTTTATACTGCAACATGCGCGTAAGTGTTTATGTGGGGTCGCGCGCGCGCGCGCCTCCTCGTGCTTGGCTCATTTTCGCCTGGCGGGTCAGTCTGAAGCCGTTGCTGAACTGTTCGTCTCTTTTCTCCAGCAGCAAGCAAGCCCGCCTCTGCGCCGAAAATCAGCTCACTTCCACGGGATTATCCGCCCTATGTGTCCGTGTGTCCATAACACGTCGCTCACTGGGGACCCCCGGCACCGTCCGGCCGGCTCTGAGGGCCGTTATAACGCGCTACTCTAGGTTTAATCGCAGCTCGAAGACAGCGGCGGAGGAGGAGGAGAATCCATATTTGGAGCACAGAGGAGAAGGCGCCCCCCTCCGTGAGTAATCCAGAGCTTCTGGTGAGTGTTTACCAGATTTTGGCGTCCTAGTCGCCGTTATAAATCACACCTGTCGGCGCGTGGATCACGGGTGGTGGCGTGCGAGAGGTTTTTCCGCGCGACTGTCCTATTTTCTGCGTTTATTTCTGTCTTCTGTGGCGGAGTGGGGGATGGGCAACCTCGGCGCGCTAGTAGTCGCGCGCGTGTTCGTGTAGCAGCTCTCGCGCGTGGCCCTGTGAGTGCGCGCTTCCTTCCTGGTGCCTGCAATGTAAATACAGACTGTTTAAAGCCTCCTGTTTGTAACGCGCAGATGCGAAAGTAACGCTGACCTGCTTTCGTTACTTTATTTACTCTTCTAGGTACTACTATTGTCTCTGTAGCGTCTAGGTTTTTGTTCAAAAGTCAGTCAGGCTTTCATGAATACTGGAGGACTTAGTGTTTACGTGTTCTGTACTGCATAGACTTATACACAAGTCTCTCTTTCGGTCAGCTGAATGATTTTTGGCCTATATTTCAGCATCTTTGTGTTGGCGAGCTGCTCCAAAGCTTTGGGGGGAAGGGTGAACACCGGTCTTTGCAGACGCACGTGCTCGTTTAGAAGGGCATGTACCAGACCATAAAGACCAGGATGCAGTCAAGATTTTGAATTTAGGGGCCCTTGCCTAGAAGAAGGGCCACTGTGACTGGATCAGAGATACTCATCATCACTGGATCCCATTGGGCTTTTAATTTAGAGCACAGTTTTATTATCAAATTTTTCTCTTCTTGATATAGCGCAGTTGGTTAAGGCAGTGTGTGACTGTAACCTGAACTGTGGAGCATTTTGAACACCTGAAGCCTTGTCTTTTTTGCAGCAGAGGTCTCGGTTCATTTGCTACACTCTGGTGTGGTTCTCTTCATGTGTGAATGCAGACAAACTGAAAGGGGACCAAATGGAGTAGGCTAGTCTAAAGGGATCCAATGACATGTGCATTTCAGCCCGTGTGCTATCTAGGCACTTCAACAGTGGGAGTTGGGTCATCTGGACCCCACAAGACAGTGCGCTGAACCTTTTTTCTTCAATGATTTATGATCTTCACTGGTGTCCATGGATTACATGAAATCTTCTTCACCTTTATTCACCTTTATTATGGTAGGGAGAACACATCAATGTAAGGGTGGGGTCATCTGGACCCCATAAGATAGCACAGCAAAGAAAATTATTCTATAGCACAATCTAAATAATATCTGAACAAAATTAAAGACCCACACTGATAAAAAAAAATATTATACGTTTTTGGGTGTTTGTAAAATTTTCTTGTGGCCTTTATTTCTTTAATTGGAGGACACGTATAAAAAAATTACGCTTAGAATTGCATTTGTGAGTATGTCTTTATTCAAATCACAATAAATCAGGAGAAGACAAAAACTGCCGTTTGATAAAGGTTGTATTTGTGATGTCGAAAATATGCCGGGCCAGCCACATGCTCCCTGTTCCGCTCCATTCTGATGAATCCTCTTGCAGACAAATAGATAAATCTATGTCTTTGTTTTCCTCGTCCATGTTAACACCTGGCTCAAAACTGTATGGCTGGATATAGGGCTGTGACGATAACCGCATCACCGCATCACCGCGGTGATGAGGTCATCACCGCGGTGATGACCTCATCACCGCATCACCGCACTTTTATTTTGAAAGTTTTTTTTTTTTTTTTTTTTAAGTTTTGCATATGGTGCGTGATTGGAACTATAATAAACACATTAATCTTTGCTGATAATTTACTTTTTCTGCTAGTCCTGTGTTCAGACTTAAAGGGTTTCTATTGGAAACCTTTTATCACTCTTCTCCTTTCCTCGTCGCACCCGCCTGCGCGTGTGCGCGGGGCTGTAGCTGTCTCTTAGAGAAGCACGGGGCACGTGCGTACTCTACTTACAGACACACGTGCGCTGTTTTAGAAGCACACACACATCCTGATTCTACAAAAGAAGTTTCTGTCTTGCGAGGAAATATGACAAATTTACTACGTTCTAATTGTTCATTTCCATTAAGCTGCGTGCGTTCTTGAGTGCGCGACACGGCCGCCCGCCGGAGGATTTTGTGTTGGGGTGGGGGTGGGGGGGGGGGGTTCGTCGGTAGGTAGTAGTCAGTTGTTATTGTTATTTGTTAATAAAGGTTAATAAAGAATACTACGTTGTAACTGTATGTATTTATGATGCAGCCGCGGGGGGATTTTGTGTGTGTGGGTTTTTTTTGTTTTGGTTTTTTTTGGAGGGGGGGGGGGGGGGCTGCGGTTAACCGCGACACCGCGCCCCCTGGTGGTTCATCACCGCGGTGATGAAAAATCCGTCACCGTCACAGCTCTAGCTGGATAGGTTCATTATTGCTAGTCATGTTCATTGCACCACTAATGTCAGGTTGGGGGTCTGAAGGGCTGTAAGCTAGCAGGAAAGCATGTAAGCAGATGGATGGTGGGAAGTGGGGGAGGGTTACTCCACCGGAGGCGATTGTTTTTAATTTTTAAAAAAAATTTTTTTTTTTTAGGAACTCTGCAGAAACGACTTCCTAGAAAACAACAGTTTTTATTTTGGCCAAAAACAGCAAACATAATTACAAAACCATTTATAATTTTTTCTAAAAGATGATCAGAGTGGGACTTTAAGTTCTAAAATATCTGGAAAGTACATGTGGAGTGGTTAGGAGATACAATTTCAAATTCCAACATGACAGCCAGAGGGCTAGATGTTTTCCTATTCATACTGCTTTTTTCCTCTTGGTTCAGAGTTTGTGAGTCTGCTGTCATTTGATCAAAAGCTTAATCTAGTTTGGTTTTCTTTTGCTTATATTTTGCTGTCTGTAGCTAACCAGACAGCTAACCAATATGAGAATTGGACTAAGTGACCCCTCTGTGTGTTCCTAATAGGAAGTGCCCACAGGCTTTAAGAAGCCTAAAATCACATAGACTTCTATTGAGAAATAAACAGCTATTACCCAGTCATTATGTTTTTCAGAACAACCATTCTTGCTGTACTACACGATTTTTTTAATCTTCTTCCTCTAACTGATCAGATGCCTCAATAAAAATATATCCTGGTCCTCACATTGAACATTCAAAATATTTGACGGGTTCTCCTGAGCCACCTTTCAAGTGGTAGGGGTGTGGATTTCAAATAAGCCCACTAAATTTATTGGTGAGAGTGGTTGCTATAAAAACATAGACTCAGACTGACTATGACTAATCACTGCTTATGCCTGGCAACAAAGAATTTGAAAGTTAGGTCTTGTACACTGTAGTAGTAAAAGAAGTTGGATAATGGACTAGTATATAAAACGGGATTACTTATAGTCACATTTCCTTTGTCAATTCATATACTCACTTTGATGATTCTTAGTTAAAGCTTTTCTCAAAACTTTATTAACTTGACTCTTAAAGAGCTCAGAGGTTGGAGAACAAGTCATACTAGTGTAGTGCTTTCTGGAGACCTAAATTTAGTCATAGTCTTTTACATTTTAGACGGTTCATTCAGGCTTTGTTCTTCCTGTTACTACAGGGTGACTGGGGAAACAAGGCCTTAAAAGAGTTAGTTTAAAGATATAACAATGAATCGCAAATTGCACTTGACCAATCACATGGACGCCTTGTGGACCAATTGGATGGAGCCCTTTTATGTTGGACGTTGGCGTCCTATGTAGACTAGGTTTAGCTCTTATTTAAACTGTTTCAGTGAAATGGAAATTATGTTTTTGGTTGTTTTGCTTTTTTTTTTTTCTTGTATCGGAAGTTATCTCGTCATTGCAATATTGCATATCATGAGTTTTTCCTTGTATTGTGCAACCCTATTAAGTTGTCTCAAACTCTTGGCTGATAATAATTCTCAAGTTTTATTTTGATATGGTCATTGGAATACAATCTTCAATCTTAGCATCCAGGAATAAAACAAAAATCCTGGATGTTTTATTGCCGTTAACTGGTTGTAAATCATTTTTGACTTGCTAGCTAATAAGCATAGACCTGTGATGGAAAGTTACATTACTGTTGCGCTTAGTTTTGATATGTCTTAAATTTGATCTAAATTGGAACTAAAAGGTCTTGAATGTTTAATCTGTGGACACCCTGTACTAGTCCTAGGCATTGCTGTTGGACCAATCTATGACAAGGATAATCTCTAGACTAATTTTTTCTATCATCTGTAGACTAATAGAAAAAATAAATTGCAGAGGTTTAACAGTAGCAACATTTTTGTAGCATGTTGCAACTTTTGGAACTTTTAAAAGTGTGGAATCTTGAGACTTTGGACGAAGTTAACTCAAAACATTTTTTCCTTGTGGAGGAAAAGGTAAATAGAACGCAAAGCTTCTGTAAACCAGTACCGTACTTTTAAATACCAGTTTACAGGTTGGTTCTGAGATGATTTAATGTTCTGTGTCCCTGTTTGCTTTTTTTGGGGACATTTTTATGGGGTTTCATAGTAGCTAAAGTAGCATGTACCAACTAAAAGCTGAAGTCTTGTAAACTTTACCATGATCTCGGGGTTGGCTAGGATAAACATTTGCCTTTAGAAACACCAGTTCAGCTTTAATTTAAAAGACTATTAAAAAAGCAGTGTTTTGGTGCCATTATTCTTTTTGTTTCCCACAATTTGGGCAGTCTTTCCTTAAGAATCAAATGTTCTGGAGACTGGTGACTTGTCTTGCTCTTGTAGCTATGTAACGGTCATGCATGTACTTGCAAACCATCTTCTGGAGTGATGTAGTGAGTAGATGCATATTAAAATCTGTGATAGTTGAAGTACCACCTGGACTAGAGCCCGTTTACATGGGCAAAAGTAATTGGAAAGAATGCCTGATCGGAAAGAAAATGTGTCATGTTCGGAATACTCTGCCCCGGTCAGACTCGTTCGGATTAAAATTTCTCTCCGATCGAGATAGGTGGGTTATACCGATCCTTTATCCGATCGTGGAGCATGTAAACGGTCATTCTGATCGTGTGTCACTTCTGCTCTGGTTTTACGTCATGCATAGATGGTGTTTCGCTCCAGAGAAAGCTTTGGAGCTCAAACAGGACCGACCGGCTGCTTTGCGGAAGCGCCGCTCCGCTTCGCCCCTCTGGCTCTCCGCCTCTCTTAAACCCCTCACGAGGGGGGTGGCAGGGAGGAGCGGGACCCTGCGCGGTCCTGGCTCGTGTGCCGGTGGACCGAACCAACTGTGTCTCTGAGCAAAGCAGCTGTATTAACTTTGTGAGGGGAGAATGCTTTTTGCGTTTTGTTGTTTGTGTGACTGCGATCCGTCCCGCCGCTCTCGGTTAGCTGCTGTTAGCAGAACTGTGCGTCTCTGAGCAGAGCTCGGACTTCCAACACACACAGCGGCGGGCGAACTTTTCAAAGCAGAATGTCGCTCAGTCCTTAGAACTTGAAACAATCACATGGATTTATGTTTCTAGTCGTGTCCCGACTAAATAAAGGCTGATGTTATTCCCACATATTTACGTGCAGCCAAGATGCAGATTGCAGCGTTTCCCGCATGAGTTTATCAAACAAGGCTAATGTTGTTAGTGCGTCTTAGCCTCTCCTGGGAGCTCCGTTTTTCCACAAAAAAGCACCAACCACACGGATTAAATATAAAATGATGAACGACAAGGCGCTTCA